>CABHPR010156264.1:19176-30084 GCA_902168415.1 Peromyscus melanophrys
CACACACACACACACACACACACACACACACACACACACACACACACCTAAAAAACCTAAAAACTAATAATCTTAAAAAGGGACCTTTTGTGGATATTAGATATAAGGAAAGGGTAACCAGACTATAATCCTCAGCCCCAGAAAAGCTGGACCCTAACAAGGAGGACCCTAAGAGGGACACATGGATCTCCCTGGGAAGAGGAAATAGATGAGATGTCCTGGGTAAACTGGGAGTGGGGTGGGGGGAGTAAAGGTGAGGGGATAGGGGGATGGGAACATGAGGGATCGGGATGGTCGAGTTAGAGGCAGGACAGAGGAGGAGAGTAATAAAAGAGATATCTTGATAAAGGGGGCCCTTAAGGGGTTAGGGAGAAACCTGGTGCCAGTGAAACAAAGATGGCCCCAGCAAAGACTCCTAGCAATAGTAGAGAGGGTGTCTGAACTGGCCTTCCCCTGTAATCAAGTCTATGTCTACCCTAATGGCCATCATAGAACCTTCATCCAGCGCCTTATGGAAGCAGATGCAGAGATCCACAGCCAAGCACTGGACCGAGCTCCAGGAGTCCAGTTAAAGAGAGGATGGAGGCATTCTATAAGCAATGGGGCATCAAGATCACAATGGGAAAACCCACAGAGACAGCTGATATGAGCTTGTGGGAGCTCACAGACTCTCAGACGGACAGCTAGGGAGGCAGCCTGGTATCGACCTAGGCCCTCTGTATCTGGGTGACAATTGTGTTGCTTGGTCTTTTATGGGGCCCCTAGCAGTGGGACCAGGATCTGTTCCTGATGCATGAGCTGGCTCTTTGGAACCTATTCCCTATGATGGGATGCCTTGTTCAGCCTTGATGCAGGGTGGGAGGAGCTTGGTCCTGCATCAACTTGATATGCCATGCTTTATGGATTCCCAAGGGAGACCTTACCCCACCTGAATAAAGAAGGAGGAGGAGTGGATCGGGGGTAGAAGAGAGGTGGGGGAGTGGATGGGAAAAGAGGAGGGAGGGGAACCTGTGGTTGGTATGTAAAATAAAACAAAGAAAAAAATTTAAATGGACCTCTTAAAAGGAGCCATTGTTATTTAATGTGTTTATATAAAAAGGTAATGATGAAACAATAAGATTTTAATCCATTTTTAAATTTCTGTATATATTCATAGCTACACAGACTTCCCACAGTTAAATTTCTGCTGCCACTTGTGACATTAAATATTGTTCTACAATGTATACCTATGCTTGTTCCTTCTCTAAACACAGCAAATTCTCATAATACAAATAACCCAATGTGTGAGGAAATTTTGTTCTCTAAGATTGTACTACATTTAACTTTTTCAGGTGAACAGTTTCAAACTACAGTTTCAAGCAGGAGCAAGGATCAGTGGTTAAAAACAGGAAGTTCCATGAGTAAACTTGAAACCAGTGAAAATGCAGAAGATAATAAGGGAAATTCAGAAAAATCTGAAATTGTCCACAGATGTGACAGTTGTGACTGTTTCGTCCATTTTCCCATGTGAGCCTGGAGTGAAAAACTTGACTGGAACACCCTCCGAGGCAGGCAGCAGATCAACAGAGAGTAGCCACAAGCTGTCCTCGCTTGCCAGCTACAAGGATTTACCTTCATCTCGGGTGGAGCTAATTACGAGTTGTTAATTTTGTTAAGGAGAAGTTGAATAAGACCATGATGTTCACAGAATTACTGAAAACCCGACCATACAAAGACTAGTCAGCCCAGAATTTAATGAAAAGCTCAAGCCAGAAGAGCCAAATTCGTGACATCCTCCTCAAAGAGGATCTCAGACACACACACACCCTTAGAAAATGAAGACCAGGTGTTAGCGGCCAGTGGGGGTTTGAACTCTGGGAGAAGTGGTGGAGGCTGGAATGAGTGGCTTGGAGCAAGGGAAGCTCTAAAATCGTAATTTCAAATAACTCATCTTTATAGTTCAAAAAAACAGGCAAGTGTGAATGAAGTTAACTAGTTGTTGTTTTCTTCTAATCTGGAACTTGAATTAAGAGATCAATACCAATCATTTGGTATTTCTTCAGTCTCTGCTTGCCGTGTCTGCTGTGGTGTGTTGGGTGATGAGATGGTGAGTCAACACCTTTTCCCTGAGTTACGTGCAGGTGTTGAAATCTGAGACACACAGAGCTGTAGGGGCAATGACAACTTAGCACAAACCTCTGCAAAGCTTGAATGTCAAGCAGCTTGCACGAAACCCATGTCACAGCTTCTCATAGGCTGCCTCCTGACGCCCAGAGGACTCAGGGGAGCGGTTAATGTATTTTGAATACTTCTCGTTTTAGAAAAAGTCATGATGAAATCACATTTCTTCAGCCACATAGATTACATATTATCTTCACTAGCAGAAGGGGCTGATTAGGGTTAAGCTGCTGTTTTTCACCTTGAAGAATGGTTTAAAATATGCTTAATCTTACCATCCAAACCCTCAGTTTATGACTTAAGACTATGAAATAAATGCCTTTTGGAAGAATAGGTGCTGTGGATATCACTCTGTATCAATAAAGCACTGATTGGCCGGTGGCCAGACAGGAAGGGAGGAGAGGGAACAGGAAGGTGAAAGGAGAGAGACTGCCTGGAGCCGCGGCCAGAACAAGGAAGATGTAAAGTACCGGTAAGCCACGAGCCACGTGGCAAAGTAGAGATTAATAGAAATGGGCTAAATATAAGAGTAAGAGCTAGACAATGATAGGCCTGAGCTAATGGCCAAGCAGTTTAAATAATGTAAGCGTCTGTGTGTTTATTTTGTAAGTGGTTTCTGGGACTGGCGGGACTTGGGAGCTGGCGGGACTTGGGAGCTCGAGAGAAATTTTCCAGCGACAAATAGGTGATACAAGTATGATTAAACGCTACCTGAGCCAAGCCAGCTTGTCCCAGTGATAATAAATGACCATCAACCTCAACGTTCGCTGGAAGGCTTGATTGATCCTGCTCTTAGACCCCATCCTGAAGAATGTGACGTCAAGTAGTTTTGTCAGAAACCTATATCCACTCACAGTCCCCACATCTTAAACTCCTGCATGTACTTAGGCTATCTCTGCTTCCGTCAAAGTGACTGCCAACGACAACAGGAACTCCAGGACCTCATCAGCCTGCTTGACACACGCTGGGACATGGAGGAGATGCCTTACAGACTTACACCTGCTCTTTCCTCTCTCCACTGCATCTCTTTATTTTCAGAATGTTTCCTTTATTTTCAACTACAGGGCAATTTTCCAGCATATATTCTCCTGGGGACAGTAATCCTCATGCTGTGTCAATTATTAGAACAGGGTTAGAAATAGAGACGGTTTCCAAAATGACCTCACTGTCAGCACAGACACAGCTGATGTTACTCTTCTTAGGACACATACTTCTTTGACTTCCCTGCTTTTCTAATCCAATCCGAGTAATGCCACACAGCCCAAACAAACTACTTCTGTCTTCATTTATTATCATTGTTTCTGTTATCATTACTATTTCTCCTTCCTCCTCTCATAAACAATGGTTCATGTCTATGGGACTTTTAAGAAAGGTCTGCATATTAGATTTGTTGTTTTAACTGAATCAGCATGTGCCGAGGCTATAATAAATTGGCTACCTAAGAACGAAAAAATAAATGGGCAGGTACAGGTCATGAAACTCGAAAGGGAACCAGGCAAAGGATTCTAGGGATAGGAGGAAGTAATGGATCACACATGTCATAAAAGTGAAGGTTACTGGGGGTGGAAGGGTACAGGGGTGGGGCAGGGAGATGGAGGAGAAGAAGGGAGAAGGAGAAGCAAAAATAAAAATCATGAATTAAAAATACCATACAGAAACCTACTACTTTATGTGCAAATATTAAAGGTGAACAAATGAAAACAGAAAAGGGTAATAAATGCAGGGCTAGACATTCGGCTTAGTGGTACAGTACTTGCCTATCACGTATGAGGCACTTGGTTTGATCCCAAGCATCAGACCACACAAGAAATATTTAATTGGTATATTAATCGAATATTGTCTCCAAAATTCTTAGGTCTCTAGGAGTGGAAAGTTGGTAAGAGTGAACAAGTAAATAACCAGTAAAGTGAGTTTTTAGAAAGATGAGGAAGGGAAGTACAAAGTTTGTATCCACACAGGAGAGAGAAGTTCCAAGCGTTTGACTGATCAGAAAACCCATCTTAGAGGGAATGGACTTCAAAGATGTCTTTGAAGTATGAAACCCCAATATCCAGGAGAGGAAGCAGAGCCATGCTAGGAGCACAGCCATTCTCCACACTAGAAGCAATGCAGACCTGAGCTGGAGAGGAATCGGCGTGAGGAAGAGAAAGGAAAACACAGTAGGTGATGGACACCTACCTACATGTCAGCAGCTGCATGAGAGCCCTTGGAACACATAACTCCATGAACAGATAATAAAAGTGGAAATGAGAGACACAACAAAGCATATTAAACTTGCTCAGGACGGAAGAATCCTTAGTAAGCAGCAAACCATACTCTGAACTCAGGTGCCTCTGTCTCCCAAACAGAAACCCTGTACCCTGTGTACCATAAAGCCAACAGCATTCTCTTAGCAATTCTCTTGCATGGGACATGAGATGTGATGAAAAATTTAAAAATGACTTAAGACTTTAGAAGACGACTCGTTAATAGTGACATCATCAACAGAACACATAGAAGCAACCACGTAGACTTCAGAGTTTGGTGGCATCCGTGAGTTTTGTTTTAGATATTCTGAGTTTGAACTGCCTACGGAAGTCCCAGTAGCAGTTGGAAATTGTTAAAATTTATGAGTTCTAGATGAAAGCTAACTGAAGGAATTCAAATGTAAAGCAATGAGTGGATCAGAAGTTTTCTAAGGCAAAGAATGGAGAAAAGAGAGTGTTTCCACTATGGAGAGGATAGAAGACAGAAAACACAGCTGTAGTGAGGGAAATGAAAGAGATGCTCTCAGAAAAATGAAAGGTACACAGAGGCATGAGAAAACTCCAAGAGGCGAGATTTTTTCCCCCAGAGATGGAGGAGTATTTAGACCTTTCCATATCTAGGCTGGATATAGAACGCCTGTTGGTTTTCCAAAAGGTTTGAGAGAGAAGTAAAGGAAGAAGCCATGTCATGAGGGATTCAAAGGGGCCCTTGCAAAGAGGAAGTGAAAGCAGAATTTGTACTCTTTTAGAAGTGCGGTGTGAACGGAAGAGAGATAAGGTTGGAGCCTGCTTCAGCAGCAGGGTCAGAGGAGGGTTATTTTAGGATAGGGAGGGCCCTGGGCATATGTTTGGGTATAAGAAAGACTGAAGACAGAACAAAGATAGGACAGGAACAATGGCACAGACCAAGAGGTGAGCAGTAACAGAATCATGAACAGGGCCTGGGGAGGAAGTCCAGCTTACCTTCGGAGGTAAAGGACAAGAGTGTCCAGGAGACACTGGGGGAAGAGAGTTTGCTTAGCCTCACAAGAACTGGCTACATCCTCAGTTAAACAAATGATAAAGAGGATCTCTCGCCGGGCGGTGGTGGCGCACGCCTTTAATCCCAGCACTCGGGAGGCCGAGGCAGGCGGATCTCTGTGAGTTCGAGGCCAGCCTGGGCTACCAAGTGAGTTCCAGGAAAGGAGCAAAGCTACACAGAGAAACCTTGTCTCGAAAAAACCAAAAAAAAAAAAAAAAGAGGATCTCTCTGAAGAGGGTGGATCTCATCTCTAAAAGGAAGAAAGCATGTTTATGTGGGTCAAAGAATAAAATTTGATTCTGAAAAATTATCAAGCATCAACCGTTTCCTTAGCTACTTTCTATAGCAGTTATTCTACTTCTTCAAGAATTAAAACTCTTATTCTTGGGCTAGAAAGATGGCTCAGTGGGTAATAGCATTTGCTATGTAAACATGAAGACCTGGGGGCCTGGGTTCAAATCCCTAGCACCTACATAAATCCCAGGCATGACAACATGCACCTGTAATCCCAATATTATGGGGAGTAAAAACAGGAAGATCACTGGGGTGTTCTGGCCACCAGCTCAGTTCTAGGTTCAGGTAGTGTCTCAAAGAAATAAGATAATGATAGAACGTGGCATCATTTTCTAGCTTACACATATACACAGGGATGCATGCACCCACACATACACCTGTGACTACATCACATACACACATACACCAAACACATTCACATCGATATAGACATTTTTAAAGAAAGAAAGAAAGAAAGAAAGAAAGAAAGAAAGAAAGAAAGAAAAAGAAAGAAAGAAAGAAAGAAAGAAACTGTTATTCTCTAAAGTACACAGGATCAAAGAGATGGCTCACAAGTTAAGAGTATGAACTGCTTTTCCAGAAAAAACAAGTTTGAGTTCCAGTCCTCACTCGGGGCAGCTCACAATTGCCCATAACACCAGATCCCTAGCTCCCTAGATGCCTGCACTCACACACAGACACATAATTAAAAGCAAAAATAGATATTTAAAAGTAAAAGTGCATGCCTCTCTCTTAGACTGCAAAGTTGTTCTACTGTAGATGATGAAGACAGCCTTTATGCTATCAGAAAAATGAAGCAACTCTCTGGATTTTAAATCTGCATTCTTGTCCAAGCTTCAGATATCCATACCAGTGCAGTTTACCTGCACAAGTTCTGATCTCAGTGCTCATCATCAAAACCTATCAATTATGTAGCTGTCCTCATTCATTTAAAAATAACATATGCTGTTTTTTAATGTTTCTCTTTTTAGACTTGGTTGTGTGTACTCATTGTAATGGCACTTCATTACATAAGGACAGTAAATGCCACATTTAATCATACCATCATATTATATGTGGATTAACAACAGATATTTTACAATGAAATTTTTAGGACCTGGGAGGTAGCTCAGTGGATAATTTTATGCAAGTATGAGTGTGTGTTCAGATCCCCAGCACTCATGGACAAGTGAGGCATGGCAACTCATATCCATAACCACCGTGTTGGGGGAAGGGGATATCAGAGAGAAGTGGATTGCCAGAGTGCATTAGCTAGTCAAGTCTAGCTGAAATGATGAGCTCCAGGTTCAATGAGAGACAAATTAAGACAACTCTGTCTCAAAAAATAATGTGGAGAGAGCTAGAGGAAGACACACTCAACATTAACCACTGCTCTCCAAATGCACGTTCATGCACACACACACACACACACACCCCACTAAATAAATCAGATAATAAAATAAAAAAGAAACAGTTCTCAGAACTTTGTTACTAATGAATGCTTCATGTTGCCACTCTTCATCACTAAGTGCTCACATTTATTGGTACTCTATGTTGAAGGAGTGAGGTTAATGAATGGTTTCACTTGCTCCTCATAACAGCCTTATGCCGTGAGTATCATTATCATTCTCATCCTGAAAATACAAATAAAGATTGGGGCAAGTGACTTCTCTAGGGTCTAGAGTAAGGGGAGCACCAACATTGATCTGCTTTGAATTAAAAGTTGTCTGTCTAAACACTAAAGGGACCAACTTGGTTGGATTTTGTTAAATATAAGATTTATTTTTGTTCTCTTTCTTGCCTGGTTCCTCTCCCTTACAGCATTTGAAATTAGATATAAAGCATCCCTAGAGTTTTCTGGAACATTGGACATACTCAAAAATGTGAAAATAAGTTTGAAATACTAAAATAAACTTAGAAAAGATTAATATTTGGAGATGAGGATATAGCCCCGTGTTAGAATGCTTACCTAGAGTGCAGAAGGCCTTGGGTGTTTTCTTTCATTCTCCACTACAACTTATTTCTCCTTTTCTTCCTATTTTCACTACTTCTTGGTCTTGGCAGATGTCCAAGTTTGAAGATGGGACTATTAATGTTATTCGTGTGACTATTAGCTTCACTACAAAACGGTTTTCATAAAACAAGACACTTTTTGCAAGCGTGGGAGTCCCACGAAGATGAACATTCTTTCATCAGTGCTAACCCAGGAAGATCTGAGCCCAGAACGTCATCCACACAACGGTGATAGTCAGTGGTTCATTCACAGGCTACTCTCTGAGTACATTCTATTCGTTTAACCCAATTCTCAGACAAGCGATGAAGATAGAAAGGTGTGACGGGATGATAAACCAGCTGGGTAATACCACAGCAGAGGGAATGGGGATGGCTAAGCGACTTGATATAATATGTGTATTTCAACCCAACTTCCCAATATGGGCTCATTTCCTCTTTACATCAACGTGAAGCCTCAAGTGAAACCACAGAGTGTATTTCATTTCAAAATGAAACTCATGACACAGCGAAGCTGTGAGTCATCCTCAGAGTCTGTGAAATTTCAATCCCAGTCGTTTAAAAACCAACTGGGTCTTTTCCATCATGAAGCTGGATTGTGAATTCTCAGGCTCATTCATTGTCATTGACATTTTAGAACCATCCTTGTGTTGTAACTTTTTCCTGTCAATAAAAAACTGAGTTTGGAGCAAAAGTGGAAGAAAGCAGGGAAACTGTTCTCCTTACTGGCCTAGATAAAGGAAGGAAGCAGAGATCTGAACCCGGGTCTCCACACTGGCTAGCCTGGAAGCCTAGCCTATATGATAGCTGTACTTAACTGCATATTTTATGAAATTTTTCTAAGTTAACAGAAGCCTATCTCCTCTTTCTTACTTTGGACTGCAAAGTTAAACAAATAGATTCAGGAACTCTTACAGTAATGAGTACATCCGAGTCAACGACGCATTTCAGAATTTATGATGAGGTCATCAACGTAGCTTCCTATGTTATATGGGTGGCAACGTCATAATTGCTTGGCTGTTGCTCATCTTCCTTTTAGAGTGGAAAAAAAATCTCCAGTGGTTTCTCAGAGTCAGATCACCTGTCAGCCAGTCACTGTGAACCAAAACCCCAGCAGAGTTCACTGGATGCCCTTACTAAATGGGCATCCAGACACACAAAAATAATTCCACAAATCCCAAGAGGAAACTTGACATCTGCCTCAGTGGTAAAGGAACAAATTCATCTTTGCCTCAACTTTCAGCTCATTTTTCAAAGGCATTTTGTGTGTCTCAGGGCGCATGAAATCTGTATGACCTTGTATCTTTTCTCCATTATACCTCTAGCCTTCTCTGCCATGGTCATCTCTTCTCACAGCTGTGGACATGTGTTCCCACTCAGGTCTGCCAACCACAGTTACATAAACAGTGCACAGAGGAGCCAGGAAGTTTAAAACCTTCACAGAGGCTTCAGATCGCATGGCAAATTGTGTGATAACTCCCATGGTCCTGACATGCCTGTAGACAAGAAATTTGGAAGAGGTGACATTGGAAGGTCTTAAAGAATCACCAACTGTGTGAAAGGGAAAACTAAGACCTCCTTATCACCCATGCCAACATGACAAGCTAAAGGAAGTGCTTAGATTTCATAACTGCCAATACTCTGGTGTTGTTCAAGATCGAGGTCCTTCCTGAACACTTCTCACACAGCAAGTGAGACCCCAAAATCACTTCTGCTCTCAATATTCCTCTATCAACCCTACCAACTTCAGTGGGAACTTAGATCAAATCTTACTCCTTTCTTTCTTCCTTCTTTCTTGACTCTCTTTCTTCTTTATAAACAGAGTCCCATCTTATTCCAGGATGAGGTGTGTAGGCCCAAAAAAGTTGGAAAAATTGCATGTAATTCAAATTACCCTTGAAAGCCCCTGAAGTCTCCCACTGAGTTTGTATCTCCTCTGAGTGATCTTATCAACTCCTCTAATGTTTCTCTAAGTCTCTCTCTCTCTCTCTCTCTCTCTCTCTCTCTCTCTCTCTCTCTCTCTCTCTCCCCTCTCTCCTCTCTCCTTTCTCATTTTTATTTTTTCAAACAGGGTCTCCTATAGCCCATCCTGGCCTTAAATTCATATATAGCTGAGGATGACTTTAAACTCCTGATCCTCCTGCCTCAGCCTCCCAAGTACAGAGATTACAGATATGAGCCACCAAACCTGGCTTAAGTGATTTAATTTTTCACTTCCTATATTGAGTGACAATAATCTTTCCCCACTCATTAAGCCCTTTTAAAACATTTCACATATTTAATGTTTGTCAGAAAAACTCTAAAAGCATCCATGAAGGAGTTAGAGAAATGGCCCATCAGTTAAGAGCACCTATGGCTCTTGCAGAAGATCCAGGTACCATTTCCAGCATCCACATAGAAGCTCACAATCACCTGTAACTCCAGTTCATGGGAATCCGAAGCTTTTTTCTGACCTCCTTGAATGCCAAGCATTCACATGGGGTGTGTGTGTGTGTGTGTGTGTGTGTGTGTGTGTGTGTGTGTGTGTACTAGCAAAACACTCATACCCATACAATTTTTTAAACTAAAAATAATTAACCATTCATACAATCTTCTTATGGGTTGCCATCCAAGACATTGACTTTTTAAGACTTAAGTCCATTCCCACTAGTTTGGACAAATAACTATACCACTAGTCACCTGCACCTTCCTCCATCATTCGATCATCCCTCCTGCATCCCTGACTCTGTCTCTGTCCCCATGTCTTTCTTTTCCTTGTCCTTTTTCATTCCACAAAGTTCAATTCAGCTTAATTAAAATTAACATCTACTAAGGAGCATGCGTAAACCCAGTTTCCCTTTCTTCACAATAACTCCTTTTTATTGCTCTCAATAATTCATTCTTTCATGGACTCACACTTTCAGGCCATGCTCAGTTTGTACCAGCTCCATACCATCCTCCATTCCAGGGCTTGCCAATCCATGTTCGCAACAGGCCAAGCCCCTGTTTCAAGGAATTTGCTTTCCAATGGGATGCACTAGCACTGTACTACACGATGGAGACACACTGCAAATAAGACGTGGCTTGTGCTCTCAGAGACCGTCATGGCTGAGATACGGAAAACAGTTGGTAGGGAGCTGAGTAAGAGCAAAAGTGCAGTAGCAGACTTTTATGATAGAATGAGGAGGAGGAGGAGGAGGAGGAGGAGGAGGAGGAGGAGGA
>CABHPR010156264.1:30184-52202 GCA_902168415.1 Peromyscus melanophrys
AGAAGAAGAAGAAGAAGAAGAAGAAGAAGAAGAAGAAGAAGAAGAAGAAGAAGAAGAAGAAGAAGAAGAAGAAGAAGAAGAAGAAGAGGTAAAGCTGAAGAAACCCAAAGGACATGTTGGAAATGGAACTGACTGAACTCTCACCTACTTTATGGTCAAGTTTTCTTTCCTCACCACATCTCAATTGGTCCTCTCAGGGATTTCCCCACAAAAGCTGATAGCACTCTAGAACTCCGTAAGTGAAGTTCAGAGGCAGCCCTATTGAGTAGTCTGCTTGATTTGCCTACAAATCAACAGAATAAGTTTTGTTAATGAGTTTATTCAAGGATTTGAGCACCCCGGTGTGACAAATCAAAGAAGAGGAACTAATTGCAGATGTGGTATGAAAAATACAGCACTGTTTTATAACAACCGTGGAGTTAGAAGTGCTAAAGTCCTGGTTGAGCAGCTATCATTCATTATTCTCATACACTTCCTGAACAATACCCTCTGATACCTCCGTGGGAAAAGGCAAGGCTAGAGTGCAGGTACCTACCCATCAGGCTGCCCTTCCTGAAGACCACTCAGAAGGAAACTCAGACCATCTCAGAGCACATTTTACAAGGAACTGTACATGTCAGGGGGAAATTCTCTTTGCTTTTCATTCAAAAGCAAATGAATAGACCAGGAGTACGCTTGAGACATCATTTCCCTAAATCCCAGCTTCTTAAACTGTGGGTCACAGCCCTCAGGAGGTCAGGAGTTCACTGCAGTCTTGGTTCTGAGCACACAATATATACACTTTGCACTGCGCCTACCAGCAGGCCACTCAACAAACAGCTCAGGCTCAAGACCATTGTGTCTGGTTGCAATGTTTTTACTGTAGCTTCATGGGTTTCTGCCTTTATAGAAACAGTGGTTTAATTATAGAAAACAAAGACTTTTAATATTTTCCTACCCTCAGTCCTTGGCATTAGTACATCTTTGTATTGTATTGTGTTAGAATGTTGGGTTTTAAAAATTCCTATTTGAGTTGCTGACCACAGAAAGAGGAAATCCATCTGTGAAGAATGAACCCATCAGTGAGGTGACTTAAATAGCCAGCAACAGTTCAATCATTACAATGTTGCTCCCAGCTAAGTCCAGCCGCCATTTTTCAAAGACACTAAGCCAAGTCCAAGTCAAAACAGTAGTTACTGAGCATATCTGCCTATAGCCAAACAAATGTCTTAGCCTTTGCAGATAAGCAGTTGTTAGTAAATCAAGAAAGAATGGCCAGCTTAAAACTATATTCTGAACTGCCTGTGTGGGAACATTCATGTTACTATCATTATTATTTACTAGTTTGGTTACCTAGCTGCATAATAAACCACCTGAGAACACATTGGCATAATCACACACTACTCTGCTCCTCATTCTGAGTGTTGGAATTTTAACAGGACACAGAAGAGATGATTTACGTCTGTTCACAGACATCTGAACCTCAGCCACGATGTCTCTGGAGGCAGCAAAGTGACTCGAAGGTTATGTCTGGGACAATGGAAATAAGAGAACCCAATTCAGTCTCACTTCCTTTAACCACACAGCTGGGTCCTGGCCAGGGGAGAAGGACAAACTCGGCTGGGACTGGCAATGGGATCTCCTACATAGGCTGTGCTGGTTAGTCCACACAACACAGCTAGAGCTTCGTGGGAAGAGGAAATCCTAATTGAGAAATTGGCTCCATCAGGTTGGCCTATAGGCAAGTCTATGGGACATTTTCTTGATTAATGATAGATGTGGGAGGGTCCAGTCCACTGTGGGCGGTGCCACCCCTGGACAGATGGTTCTGAATGGTCTAAGAAAGCGCACTGAACAAGCCATGGGAAGCAAGCCGGTAAGCAGCTTTCCTCTGGGGTCTCTGCCTCCATTGCTGCTTCCAGGTTCCCATCCTGACTTCCTTCAGTGGTGGACTATGTTCAGGATCTAAAAGCCAAATAAACGCTTTCCTCTCTCCTTCCCCAACCTCCCACTATATTTAATTGCAATGTTTTATCAGACAAACAAAAAGCAAACCAATGTATGTGCCTTCCCATCTGGCAAGCTACAAGTAATCAGACTTCTTTAGTGATGGTTCAAGGAGCTTAAAGCAAGTGATAACAGTGAGCAAAAAAGAAACTGTGCCTTGCTGCAGAGATCCAGCCTGAGAGGTCACCCAGGGTCACTTCCACTGTGTCTTGGTCATCAAAACAGTCACAAGCCTACCAGGGTCCAAGAACAGGAGACACAGACCCTACCTACCTCCTGATAAGAACATCAAATCTAAAACTTAAGTGTGCAAATTAATGATATGTAATAGAAACAAATAAGAAAATCAATTTTTTTTTACTAAAAAAAAAAACTAAGATAAAAGCCAGGTGGTGATGGCACATGTCTTTAATCCCAGCAGAGGCAGGTGGATCTCTGTAAATTCAAGGCCAGCCTGGTCTACAGATTGAGTTCCAGGACAGCCAGGGCTACACAGAGAAAGAAAAAAAGAAAAAAAAACTAGGGTAAGATCTCTCTAGCAAAATGGATTAAGAAAATAAAGAACACTCCAAGGCCTCCACAGTAGTAGGCATTAACTGTGAACCCATCAGCCACTCTACCCACGGAAGAAGGTAGGCCAGCTGCAGATCTTCACCTCTCTCTCCTCTCCTCCAAATCCAATGCCCCAGTCTCCTCCCCAGCTCTGTAGCAGACCACCTGCTGCACCCTCCCCTTCATGTCTGCCCCATCTCTAGTGGGACACGCAGATCTTCCCCCTCCAAACTTCCTTCCCCAACTCATGCTTTATCCAGCCTCCAACACCAGCAGGCAGTCCCTGGGAACCTGCAGACCACCCTAGCCAGGGAAGCCCAACTGAGAATCTTCTCCTCTCCCACCTCTTCTCTCAATATAACCCCCCAGTCTCACCTCCAACTCTGCAGAAGACCACCTGCTGTGGGATACCCCTCCTTTCTGTGCCCATCTCCAGTGGATTATAGATCCACTTCAATAGATCTTCTCCAACCTTCCTCTCCACTCATCCTGCTCTCCCAGCCCCCAACTTCAAGAGGCATTCCCTGGAAACCCACCAGCCAAGCCAGCCAGAGAAGCAGGTAGGCAACCAAAGCAGGTAGGCAAGCTTCCGATTTTCACTCCATCTTCTCTCCTCCAAATCCAGTCCTCCAATCTCATCCATAGACCTGTAGCTACTATCGTGGCCTCTCCTCACTCTCTGGCCCCATTCCCAGGGAACTAAGCAGATTCCGATCCCCTAAACCCCCTTCAGCCCATCCCCATTTGTAAGTGTCAGATCCAAACACCTAGAAACACGTTTTTTCCCAGAACCCCTAGTGTCGAGGATCCCAGAGGAATTCCCTACATAGCAACACACAGCCACCACACCCTCCTGAAAATCAGAGAGGGCAACAGAAACCGAGGAACAAAACACCCACCCAACAGAGACAAGATCAGATATCAGCGCCTAGAATTACAATCTTCCCAAACACAGATGCCCAGATGCCAGCTTCAAAACAGAACCAATAACAGCCAGGGCACTATGTCTCTACTTGAGCCCAGCAATCCTACCACGGCAGGCCCTGAGAATTGCAACATAACAGAAGCTCAAGACAAAGACCTTAAAGTAGCCTTTATGCATATGGCGGACGTCCTTAAAGAGGAAATGAATAAATCCCTTAAAGAAATCTATGAAAACACATACAACCAGTAGAAGGAAACGAACAAAACTGTTCCAAGATATGAAAGTGGAAATAGAGTCAATAAAGAAAACTCAAACTGAGGGGAATCTAGAAATGAAAAATTTAGGAATTTGAACAGGAATCTCAGAGGCAAACCCCACCAATACAATACGAGAGATGGAAGAGACATTCTCAGGCATTGAAAACAAAATAGAAGAAATGGATTCCTCAGTCAAAGAAAATGTTAAATCTAAAATAATAACAATAATAATAATCCTGGCATAAAACATTCAAGAAATCTGGAACGCTATGAAAATACCAAATCTAAAAATAATAGGAATGAAAGAAAGGGAAGAAACCTAGGTCAAAGGCACAATAAATATTTTCAATAAGTCACAGAAAAGATTTCCTTAATCTACAGGAGATGCCTATCAAAGGCCAAGAAGCAGAAAGCACACCCAATAGACTGGACCAGAAAAGAAAAATAAATTGGAAATATTTCATACTGGTAACTTAACAGCATACCTGAAAGCTCTATAATAAAAAAGAAGAAATCACACCCAAAAGGAATAGATGCAAGAAATAAGAAACTAGGACTGAAATCAATAAAATATAAACAAATAAAAATACATAGACTTGCCGGGCATTGGTGGCACACACCTTTAATCCCAGCACTGGGGGGGGGGGGGGGCAGAGGCAGGCAGATCTCTGTGAGTTCAAGGCCAGCCTGGTCTACAAAGCGAGTTCCAGGAAAGGCGCAAAGCTACACAGAGGAAACCCTGTCTCGGAAAAAAAAAAAAAAAAAAACATAGACTCAATGAAACAACTATAAGGGTTATTATTGTTATTGATGTTGTTTTGCGACAAGAAGATTAAGAAACCCTTATACAAATTAACTAAAAGGCAGAGAGAAAATCCAAATTAAGAAAATTGTAAATAAAAAGAAGGACATAACAACAGATACCAAGGAAATCCAGAGACTCAACAGGACATACTTTAAAAACCTGTACTCCACCAAGTTATAAAATCTGAAAGAAATGAATAATTTTCAATACATACCACTTACCAAAGTTAAATCAAGATCAGATAAGCAATATAAACAGACCTTTAACCCCTAGTGAAATAGAAGCAGTTATTAAAAGTCTCCCAACCAAAAAAGACCCAGGGCCAGATGGTTTTAGCACAGAATTCTACCAGACTGTCAAAGAAAACTTAATGTTCCACAAAATAGAAAGAGAAGGAACATTGCTCAATTTGTTTTATGGGACCACAGTTATCCTTATTCCCAAAACATATAAAGACCCAACAAAGAAAGAGAACGACATATCAACTTTCCTTATGGACATAGACACAAAAATACTCAATAAAATACTTGCAAAATGAATCCAAAAATACATCAAGAAGATCATCCACCATGATCAAGTAACCTTTATCCCAGAGGTGCAGAGATGGTTCAACGCACATAAATCAATAAATGTCATCTACCATATTTGTTTGAAAGATCATTTCATTAGATACAGAACAGGCCTTTGACAAAATCCAACAGCCCTTTATGATTAAAAAGCCCTGGAGAGATTAGGGAAACATACCTCAGCATAATAAAGGCAATTTACAGAAGCCTATAGCCAACACAAATTAAGTGGAGAGAAACTCAAAGCAATTCTACTAAAATTAGAAACAAGAAAAGGTTGTCCTTCTCTCCACATCTATTCAAATAAGTCTTAGCTACAGCAATAAGACAACTGGAGGAGATCAACAAAATACAAATTAAAAAGGAAGAAGTCAAAGTATCTTTATCTGCAGATAATATGATAGTATGCATGTGACCCAAAAAATTCCACCAGGAAACGCCTAACAGCTGATAAACAATTTCAACAAAGTAGCTGAGTACAAAATTAACTTACAGCCGGGCGTTGGTGGCGCACGCCTTTAATCCCAGCACTCGGGAGGCAGAGGCAGGCGGATCTCTGTGAGTTCGAGGCCAGCCTGGGCTACCAAGTGAGCTCCAGGAAAGGCGCAAAGCTACACAGAGAAACCCTGTCTCAAAAAAAAAAAAATTAACTTACAAAAAACAGTATCCTGCTTATTTACAAATGACAAACAGTCTAAGAAAGAAATCAGGAAACAACACCTTTCACAATAACCTCAAATAATACAAAATATCTTGGGGTAACTCTAATCAAACAAGTGAAAGACCTGTATAATAAAAACTTCAAGTCTTTGAAGAAGATATCAGAAGATGAAAAGATACCCCATGCTCATAGATCGGTAGGATTAACACAGTAAAAATAGCCATCCTACCAAAAGCTATCTGCAGACTCAATGCAATGCCCATCGAAATTCCAACACATTTCTTCACAGATCTTGAAAGGACAATTTTCAGCTTCACATAGAAATGCAGAAATCCCAGGAGACCTAAAAACAATCCTGAATAATCAAGGTACTGCTGGAGGATCACCATCTCCAACCTCAAATTGTGCTACAGAGCTATAGCAATAAAAAAAATATATGGCACTAGCATAAAAACAGACATGTTGATCACTAGAACTGAACTGAAGACCCAGACATAAATCCACACATCTATGGACACCTGTTTGGTTTGTTTGTTTTTTTTTTAATAAAGAAGTCAGAAATATATGATGGAAAAAAGACAGCCTCTTCAACCAATGGTGCTAGTCTAACTGGATGTCAGCATGTAGAAGAGTATAAATAGATCCATACTTATTACCCTGCCCCAAACGCCAATCCAAATGGATCAAAGACCTCAGTACAAAACCGGAAACACTGAACTATATAGAAGAGAGTGGGGAACAGCCTTGAACCCATTGGCACAGGAGATTTTCTGAACAGAACACCAATAGCACAGACACTAAGATCAACTGTTAATAAATGGGACCTCATGAAACTGAGAAGCTTCTGCATAACAAAGGGCATCATTTTTCAGACAAAGCAGCAGCATTTACACATACGCTAGAGACTATCTTAGTCACTGTTCTGTTGCTATGCAGGAACACCGTGACCAACACAACTCTTATAAAAGACATCATTTAATTGGAGACCTGCTTACAGTTTCAGAGGCTCAGTTCATTTTCATCATAGCAGAGAACACGAGAGCAGGCAGGCATGATGCAGGAGAAGTGGCTGCGAGCTAGCTGCGTCTTGATCCTCAAGCAGAGAGACTATAGCTGGCATGGACTTTTGAAACCTCAAAGCCCATCCCCAGTGATGTCAAGAAACCAAATAACCCAAACTAAAAATGCGTTGCATTTTGCAGACAGGACAAATTGTAGGTTGACGTTTTTGTGGCGGGTTGGTGTCTCAATCCCTCCACTGGAAGCCTTGCCTCGTTATAGAAGATGGCTGGTTCGGGCTCTGTATCTCCCATTACTAGGAGTTTTCACTATGGTCACCCTTGTAGATTCCTGGGAGTTTCCATTGCACGATGCTTCTACCTCACCCCTGAAATACTCCCAATTCCAATCATCTCTCCCTGTACTCTCTCCCTCCATCTCCCATCACCACCTATTCTCTTCTGTTTCTATTCCCAACCACTCTAGTCCAGCAGCAAAATTTATTCTATTTCTGCTTCCCAGGGAGATCCATGTGTCCCTCACCCCCCATTGAACCCTCCTTGTTACTCTTCTCTGGGTCTGTGGATTATAGCATTATTATCCTTCTTTACAGCTAATATCCATTTAGAAGATATTAAATCTGTGCTGGGGTGAAGGCGGGCAGAACTTGTGGGAGTGGCCAACCAATGGCTAGTCCAACCTGAGACCAGTGCCGTGAGAGGGAGCCCATGCTTGACACTGCCTGGAGGGCCAGGAACCAGAGGCTGGATAGCTCAGAGACCTAGAATAGAACTAATACAACTGGTTTAAAAAATTATTAATTAATTAATTAATTAAAATAAATAAAATTAAATTTAAACTTAAAAATACAATGAAATGATTTCTAATGATACTCTGCTATATTTGTAGACCAGAGACTAGCATAACCATCATCAGAGAGGCTTCATCCAGCAACTGATAGAAGCAGATTAGGAGACCCACAGCCAAACATTATTCGCAGCACAGGGAATCCTGAGGAGAAGAGGGGAAGAAATGATTGTAGGAGCCAGAGAGGTCAAGGACACCACAAGAAATGGCCCACAGAATCAACTAACCAGGGCTCATAGGGGCTCACAAAGAGCAGAGGCAGCCTCTGACTCTTTTGCCTGTGCTTGGGACCCTTTTCCTCCTACTGGGTTGCCTCATCCAGCCTTAATGTGAGGGGAGGTGCCTAGTCTTATTGCAACTTGGTATTCCATGTTTGGTTGATATCCCCAGGAGGCCTGCCCTTTTCTGAAGGGAAACGGAGGGTAAGTGGATCTGGGAGAGAGGGGTGGTGGGGAAGAGGGACTGGGAGGAGAGGAAGAAGGAGAAACTGTGGTTGGAATATAATCTATGAGAGAAGAATACATTTTTAAAAACTGGGTACAGATCTAAACAGAGAATTCTCAACAAAGAAATCTGAAACAGCTGAGAAACACTTAAAGAAATGCTCAGCATTCTTAGTCATCAGGGAAATGCAAATCAAAGTGACTTTAAGATTTTATCTCACACCCCTCAGAATAGCTAAGATCAATAAAACAAATGATATTTCATGCTGATGAGGATTTGGAGTAAAGGGAGCACGCATCCATTGCTGATGGGGCTGCAAACTTGTACAGTCATTAAGGAAATCAATGTGGTGGTTTTCAGGAAGATGGGAATCCATCTGCCTCAAGACCCAGCTCTACCACTCATGGGCATATACCCAAAGGATACATCATCCCACCAGAAGGACTTGCTCATTGTTTACTGCTGCTCTATTTGTAGTAGCCAGAAATTGGAAAAAACCTAGATGTCCCTCAGTAAATGAACAAAGAAAATGTGGTACATTTACACAATGGAATATAACTCAGTCATTAAAAAAAAATGAAATCATGAAATTTGTAAGTAAATGGATGAATCATCTTGCATGAGATAACTCATACCCAGAAAGACAATAATGGTATGTATTCACTTATAAGTGGATATTAGCCATTAAGTCAATGATAACCAAGCTACAATCTTAAGTGATGTATAAGTTTTTATTAAAGTATCACTTCCAGCAGGGAATGGTGGCTCCCACCTGTAGGTGTCAGTACTCGGAAGGCCGAAGCAAAGAGATTGCTGTCAGCCTTTCACCAGCACTGGCTACAGAATGAAACCCTGTCTCAGAAAAATAATTCACATTTGCAGGGACTAGGGAGATAGGTCAGTCAGTCGGTAAAATGCTTTCTCTGAAAGCCTGAGGAACTGAGTCCAACTCCAGCACTATGTAAAAATCAGACATGGCACCCACTTATAACCCCAGCCCAACTCCAGCACTATGTAAAAATCATGGCAGCTGGCGGTAGTGGCGCACGCCTTTAATCCCAGCACTCGGGAGGCAGAGGCAAGAGGATCTCTGTGAGTTCGAGGCCAGCCTGGTCTACAGAATGAGTTCCAGGAAAGGCGCAAAGCTACACAGAGAAACCCTGTCTCGAAAAACCAAAAAAAAAAAAAAAAAACTGACATGGCTCCCACTTATAAGCCCAGCCCAACCCCAGCACTATGTAAAAATCAGACATGGCACCCACTTATAACCCCAGCCCAACTCCAGCACTGTGTAAAAATCAGACATGGCACCCACTTATAACCCCAGCCCAACTCCAGCACTGTGTAAAAATCAGACATGGCACCCACTTATAACCCCAGCCCAACTCCAGTACTGTGTAAAAATCAGACATGGCACCCACTTATAACCCCAGCACACAAGAGGAGAAAGGAAAGCATGGATAATAAAAACCAACCAAGCCACCCCCAAAAGGCTGTCTAATATACTGATATACTCTATTTCCTGATATAGCTGGTGGGTACCTCGAGTTTTTCAAATCATTGTCTTTTATTGAATACTGTTCACATATATTTTGTGCATCTTTCTACTTATAGGAGGTACATACTCACAAAAATCCAAGAATTTCCAGGAATACTTGACACCCAGACGTCTTCCCCAGATGCCTGATCCGAAGCCCTGCAGTTGGTGCCACACAACTCTGCTACCCACAACTTAGCTGCAGCATCTGGGGCCGGGTCGGGGGGCGGGGCTTGTTTAAAATGAGTATTCTGGGCCCCACTGCAGACCTCCTGAGTCAGACTTTTCTGGACACAGGACTCAAGAATACATGTCTTTGATGCTTTTGCTATTGTTGTTTGAGGCAAGGTCTCACTCAGTAGCCTAGGCTGGCCTAGCCCTTACTATGTAACCAAGACTGGCCTTGAACTCATGACAGGCCTCCTATATCAGCCTCCCAAGTGCTAGGATAACAGGTGTGTGCCACCCCACCCAGCAAGAACACCTTTTAACAAAGCCTTCCGGCTATATGAAGGCTTGCTCAAGTTTAAAAGGCTCCACTCTGTTTAACAGTAGAAGACATAAAAGCAAGAGGCTGGGACTTGAGACCAGGAAAACTTGAGCCAGACACAGAGTTGTGCCCAACATTATACCCCCAGCATTCCCTGCAGCACATGTTGCACCACGCTGGGTTTTCCTTCTTTGAGAGATCAGCCTCACCTGGACCAGCCTTGTTTTGCAATAAGAATGATCACTTTTCAGTGACTCGCATCCAAACATCAGGGCCCTTTACAAGGTTCTTCAGAAGATTCCCTCTCTACACTGATCACCATGGAAGCCGGGGTAAACTCATTTTTCTGGCTCTGCATGAAAGGGAAATGTATTCATTCAGAATTATCTAGAACAGGCACTCTGCTTAAGTCCTTAATGCATAGACCAATCACCCATTTGTGGGAATGTACAAAAGCCACCTCCTTTTTGCCTTTCCTACTGTTCCTCAGAATAAATGTCCTGTTTAGGGCTGAGCAACCATCTGTCACTTAATTTCATGTCCTGTGCATCCGTGAGTCTCTGCATGTACCACTGTTCACTGGAAAGAGTCCTCTCGGATCAAGTCTGAGCGTAGCATTTGTGCTGCTATTGTACAAATGGGCACATCTTACCTGGCACTTTGACACCATTGATCACAGGGTTCTCAGCTGGGTAAGACCATTGATTCTTTTTTTCCTCTGGTAACCTGCCTAGCACCTTTTGAGACTATGCCATCTAGCCTTCAGCTTGGTTCCAGCTTGATTTCTCTGTATCTTGCAACCAAGATGTGTGATGTCTTGAACAACATAGTCTTATCATCTAGTCCTGGTGGCCAATCTAGAGTACAGACAAGCATACAGGAGACCGCTGTGTAGCTTGGTCTGTTTGAGGAGCCCCTGGCAGTGGGATCAGGATCTGTCCCTGGTGCATGAGCTGGCTTTTTGGAGCCCATTCCCTTATGGTGGGGACTTTGCTCAGCCTTGATGCAGGGGGGGAGGGACTTGGTCCTGCCTCAACTGAATGTACCAGGCTATGTTGACTCCCCATGGGAGGCCTTACCCTTTTGGAGTAGTGGATGGGAAGTGGGGGGGGGGGGGGCAGTGGGGGGAGGCAGGGAGGACAAGTGGAAGGAGGGGAACTGTGGTTGGTATGTAAAATGGAAAAAAATTTAAATAAATAATTTTTTAAAAAGAGTACAGACAAAATCTTGTATTGTTTGGGGGATCTCTTGGGGCCTCCCTAACCAACAACTCATCAGGAGGTATCCCACCCCTGGCACTCAGGTTCTTGTCTAATAACCCACAGCTTTTAGGATCAGCTTTGTGTTTGCTTGTCTGTTTGTTTGTTTGCTGTTTGTTAATCCATGTCAGGTATTTCCCTTCAATCTTAATCTCAACCCCAGCCTCAAACTTGTTTATTTTTATTTTACGTGTATGAGTGTTTGTGTGCATGTATGTATGCATGCTATGTGCAAGCTGGTGCCTGGGGAAGCCAGAAGAGGGCATCAGATGCCCTGGATCTGGAGTTACAGAGGGTTGTGAACTACCATGTGGGTGCTGGGAATCGAACCTACTGCAAACACAATACCATGTTCTCACTTCAGCTAGAGCCCCAAGGAATTTGTGTGCACACTGAAGCTTGAGAAATGCCACCTGCGGGGCGCCAGTTGCCGGGAGCCATCCCCGGCAGTGGATGGGTCCTGCAGAGGATGTAAGGAGTCCTCAGGAGAAGGAAGTGAGCCAGGCCATGGTGGCCAGGAGAATTTTGCAGCCTGACTGGCTAGCAGCCAGAGTGTTTCTTTATTTATACAGAATTTAGTTAGCAGGGATACATACATGATGTTCCAAAACATAGGTCATATCATTTTTGGTTTGGGACATGTGTTTTACTTCCTTTTGCTCATCTTTTAGTCATTGTTAATAAACTATGACAGAACAGTTATCATTCCCAACCATTTTCCCTCAAGTTTTGACATCATTAATAAGCAGAGTTATCATTCCTACTCATTAACCTCATAACCCAATTTTTGAGAATCTAGAGGCATATGACAGCCTGTGCTCAGGCTGGTTGCTTTGGTTGCTTCAAGGACACTAGACCAAAACAAAATTTTCAACCACCCTGGGCATTTTGCCATGTCTCAAGCAATGTATTATTAACTCTTAGTGGTCAGAGTGCCCAGGAAAAATCCTCAGGCTAAAACTGCTGTAGTTATTATTCAAATTCTGGCATAATACGATCAATGTTCACATTTATATCTTTATAGAATTTGTCTATATGTCTAATCCTGGCATTCTGTTGTTCCTTGGTCATATGACATTATAGTGGCTCCACATGAGTTAACTGTTCTAAGGGAGGGAGGTCCTAACACCTCATACTTTTACCATCTTTCCACTCCATACTTTGCTATCAATATGTCTCTATGTAGGGCAGAGTTGTATGCCACGCAATTGTCCAAGTGTACAGTGGGAAGTGGCTTGTAATCTGAACTGCAGACAATTTCTCTAGCCCACCGAATCTTGTTGACCTTTTTTAATTTACTTTGTTTTGAATATCTTGTTCCAGTGTAAGTACAGGGACAGATGTTTCAAGAATGTCTCATAGCCTCAAATGTCTCATAGCCTCATAAAGAGACCTCTGGTTTCTTCTTTATGTGTCACAACCTCCAAGGCATAAGGAAGACCTTCAAGTAGATAAGGATATCTCCCTAAAAGCGGGGGTGGGGGGAGGTAGTATATTCGGGACTTTCCTGGGTAAGCTTAGAAGCAGCATTCCTGGGAGAAAGCATAAATGATTCATAAGGAATTTTCCATCAATCCAATATCCCCAAATTGTACAAATATTAAAAGTGCCCCAAGTATGTAACAGGTGGAGATGAAAACCAAAGGTGGCATGGCAGCCATCATGTGGCTCAGCTTTGCTGGATCTTTGTCAAGCAGCTGTGCTGGCTTTATGACTTCTGCCATTCCATTCAGATATGGCTGGACCAGCCACCAAACCCCTTTTTGAATCAGAAGATACTATCACATGTGGGCTATTGTTATTAGACATGTTCTCCACGAAATTGCTGCAGCCCTGCTTTGTAGCTACATTCCAACTCCAATAAGTGCACAGGGCTGAGAAAGCAAAGCCTTTATTCCCAGCACTTGGGAGAAAGAAGCAGGTAGATGTCTGCGAGTTAGAGGCCGGCCTAGTCTACATAGTGAGTTCTGGGATAGCCAGGGATATGTTAGAGGGACTCTGTCTTTAAAAAAAAAAAAAAAAAGACAACTGTTGCTTTGATGCATTCTCTTTCTGTTGCTTGTTTTTTAAGCTGGTCTCAATTTTCCAAGTCAATAGACCACTGCATCCAATGCCTGAGTAGGAGAACACAATTGGTGAGCTTTATTATTGAGTGTTTTTTCAGTTAGGTAAACACCATTTCCTGGTAAGTCAACGGTGATGGCTGGAAGAATATGCCAATAGTGTAATAAAATGCTGAAATGGAGCTGAGGAAACGGCTCTATCTGTAGACCACTTACCATGCAAGCACGACGATCTGACTTTGATCCCCAGAACCCATGTAAGAAGCCAGGCATGCTGGCACTCACTTGCAATCCTGGTGATAGAGAAGCTGAGATGGGAGAATCCTAGAGGTCTGGCTAGCCAGTCTAGCCCACTTGGCAAGTTCCAAGCCAGTGAGAGCCCTCCACAAAGAAAAAGGCCAAGCACAGCTACTCAAGGTGGTCCCAGACCTCCACATGTGCACACATACACACACACACACACACACACACACACACACACACACACATGCTTAAGTGTAGACTTGAGATTGACAAAGTTTTATGGACACATTAAATGTGCCCAAGATTCATCTGTGTCTTCCGTCTCCTGGCTTGGCAGCTGTCACCTTCTCTGGCAGGCTGTCTGGGGGATCTCCAGTCAGCTCTGTTTCAACAAAGCACTGTGGCAGTGAGAGTCCAGGAAGCCACTGATTGTCTGGTAGGAGAGGATGTTATTCTAGGCGTGGAGACTAATCAGACCTTCAGCAACTCTCTCATTAGAGAAAAGATGCTTTGTCAATTTTTCCAAAGATAGTGTTTATTTAAAACTTAATGTGCATATAAATGACCCAGAAATCATTTTACAATGCAGTTTAGGATTCCCTAGGTCTGGGGAGAGGATAAAATTCCTTATCTCTAAGATGTTCTCAATGGATGCTGATAATACTGATTCCCAGACGGCACAGTGAGTAACAAGTTCCTATCTTACCAGAATTCAGGCAAACCAGACTGTAGGATTGAACCTTGGATTCCTCTAGCATAACTCACCAACTCAGCAAAGCAAAGCTGATTTAGTGATTCTTTAAGAATTGGGGGTTGCCCAAATCATCTAGTTGCAAGTTAAATAAAGGCAAAAGATAGTGTTTTATATTATTGCCAAGGTGCTAATGATTTTTAGTGATATGAAGCCATTTCCGAGGATCTCATTTAAAACACTTGATTTACTGGTTGAGGTGAGTCTGGACATTGGGACTTCTGAGATAATCATGACATCTCTCACATGCCTATGAACCTCATTCCAGTACAGCATGTTCTCCTTCATTGAGCTTGTCAATAAGAATGGACAGAAGGATGCCGGGCATTGGTGGCACATGCCTTTAATCCCAGCACTCGGGAGGCAGAGGCAGGTGGATCTCTGTGAGTTCGAGGCCAGCCTGGGCTACCAAGTGAGCTCCAGGAAAGGCGCAAAGCTACACAGAGAAACCCTGTCTCAAAAAACAAAAAAAAAAAAAAAGAATGGACAGAGGGATAACAGAGATGCTAACCAGGAATGAGCAAAATGGAGGACCGCTCCACTCAGAATGGAGTCTAAAACTAGAAATGTCACTATATTTGGACCCTGGCCTTTCTCCTAAGTTAATTTTTTAAACATTTCATGAAAACTTTTGTATTAAATTCTTTATTCTTCTTTGAAATGATCTGGAAAAGAAGGTAACAAGAATGCATTCTCGCTACCATGCGGAACATATGCAGGAATCTCACAAATAAAATACTGAGTGAAACAAGAAAAAAAAAAAGAATTGGGGGTTGAAAAACCCATATAAAAACTATGAATGTAGCTGGTGATGCAGGCCTGTAATCTTAGCTACTCCAGAGGCAGAGGCTGGAGGATGACAAGTGAAGTATACCAAGCATGTTCAAGGCCAGTCTAGGCAAATTAGTGAGACCTTGCCTCAAAACAGAAAGTAAAAAGAGGGATGGAGATACAACTCCGTAGACAGAGCACTTGTTTAGTTTGTACATCTTAGTTCAATCCCCAGCAGTGGGAAAAAATGAAAGAAACTGTACTAGTATGTGCTTAGAAATGTTATATAAAAACTGAGAGGAAATACATCAAATGTTGATTTTTTTTCTCTATTACTTTTTTTATTTCTGCTTTCTATTTTTTCTAAAATAAACATCATTTAATATTGTGATATAAAATTAGAGTAGCTCCTAAAATATATTCTTTAACAAATTATTCTAGGCTGGGCATGGTGGCACGAACCTTTAATCCTAGCTCTCAGGAGGCAGAGGCAGGTGGATCTCTGAGTTCAAGGCCAGCCTGGCCTGTGTAGTGAGTTCCAGGACAGCCAAAGGCTATACAGAGAGACCCTGTCTCAAAAAATAAACAAACAAAAATTATAATCTTGTGCAATATACACTGAATACTGGATTAAAACGTTCTGGGTTTTCCATAAATACATATACAGGTTTTCCTGGCCTGTTGTCTCTGCCTTCCCACTGGGAGGTGTCTCAGAATCGGCTCTGGGGGCTGCAGAAGGTCAAGTTTTAACGACACCAGTTGTTTTCTAAAGTAAAAAACTGCTTGTTAGTTTCTAATTTTGCCATCTCAATGGAGAAAACATAGTAGTAGCATTCTTCATTAATAGTACATACCTGCCACTCTGAAAGAGTCCATTACAAACTTCCTCATCAGAAAGGCCAGGGTCTCCCAGAAGCATTTGGTAAACACTTCCTTTGACTGATAAATTCATGGCTATCTTAAAGCAACTCATAGAGAAAGCTGGTTCATTTTTAAACTAGGGGAATTATTAATGATTGGGTCCTACAAGCAGGCAGAAAAAAAAAAAGCCGTGAGATGTCCAGATGTCTCTTGACTACCTTTTGCTACAACTAATGATCTTAACATTTCTTAGGGACTTGTGCAGCATGGTCTGTAGTAAACATGATGTGAGATGGATTATACTATTTACATGACAGCCTGTGTTCCCTGTGTCATAAATGAGAATATAACATAGAGAAGCTAAGTTAACTTGCCTACTGATATGCAGCAAGTAAGAGCCAAGGCAGGGTGACAGTCCCGGCCATATGCGTCCCAGTGGTGATTCTGGAATTAGGGGCCTAGAGAAACTTCAATACTCATCAATTCAACTCCAGATCATTTTCTTAGCACCTGAACTCAACTAGTCATTGGCTGTTATCAGTCTGCCGATCCATATATTGTTGTACAGTCACTAAATAACCATAGCTTGTCCCCTTAAAGGCCTGTGAGCAAGACTCACCTGCTTTCTGAAGATGACTCTATATATAAATGCTCATCATTTTCTCATTTTAAGATAAAATAGGATAATCAGAATTCTATTATCGTCATTATTCCATATGTTGTCTATTTTTTTTTCAATATTCTTTTGTCTTCATTTTCACATTTATGTTGACCTTAAGGTTGTAAATTCCTTTTTGGCAAGGTCCATGGTTGGGTTTTCTTCTTGAAAACAATATCATTTTAGAATAAAAGAGTGAAAAACAGAGGAGGGTAGGGAATGGGGCGGGGAGCAAGCTTATTCTAGGTTGGTGGGGTTGTGGGTTCTTGTCTTCTAAATTTTTCACAGAATACTCATTGAAAAAAAATATATTTTTTAATTACTTGATCTCCCTTGTCTTTGACAGCATCTGCTGATTTATATAAAATATCTCATCAACTGGTAAGTATCTAGGGATGACAGTAATCATATATATAAAGGAACAAGTAACACTTGGAAGCTAAAAAGGCAGGCATTTTAACAGAGAGTGGTTTGTTGCTGGTGACGTTTTGAGGTAGAAGCCATTGCTGTCTGCTTCCTGATATTCTTGTTATTGTGACTTGTGATGTCATCATCTCACGACTGATGATACAATAGTGTATTATTTGAGTGGTATTCATAGCCCAATGCTGCAGAGAACAGGTGGTTGAGAAAATGCTGGAATTTCCTCTGACACATGAGTCAAACAGGAAACCACTGTGTCTTCAAGCTCTACTGAGGAAGTGCTAGAAGCACCATGGGAGATCCCCAGAAGTCCCTGACTGAGCAGCCCTGAGCCAGGATCAGCCTGGCTACTTTGCTCCAGGAATATGCAGCTTGCCACAAAGCAGAATGACTGGTAGCAGACACAGAGGAAATGGGCAGCAGCTGGCTTTGAGCTGAAACCCTGAACACGGTAGTGAAATGTTCTACGGTGCCTCTGGAAGGTAGAATGCAGACAAAATATGGCAAGCTCTTTCTTGACTCCTTTGGAAATATAGATTTGGGGCAGAATCCTAGCAAGATAGCTCAGTGCATCCTTAAAGGATAACTGTGGCATGTTCTGAGACTGGCTGACAGGGTTGGATCACACTTCTGACCTGTACGAGTTGTGTGGTTTATAGTGCTTACTCAACCTCTCTGAGCCTCAGCTTCCTCATGTATGAAATAAATAATTATGCCTAACACCAAGATGCTATAAAGATTAGCTGAGGCAATGTTTTATAAAGTGCATTATGTGCAAAGCATACAGTGCATGGCATGTATCAGGCCCGAAAAAATAGATAGCTATTATTAATTGTGTGTCTGTGTATATGCATTTTCTGTGTATTAAATTAGGTGGTTATGTTTGAGGTACCTAGGACATCTCTTGACAAGGAAAGACGAGAAGCAGTTTGGTTTTAGACTTGTTAAATGTAATTACAGTATGTGGAATATTTTATACGACAGGACCCCCTTAATGACTCCAAATAACAGTGTACCATGACAAAGTCATCCTGCGTTCTGGGTTATTGGTTTTTCAGACTCACTGGGGAATCAGTTAAGTAAAATAGCATTCAAGTTACCGAATGACAACCCCAGGTAGAGTTAAACAACCAAGAAACACACTGTTGCAGATTGCTGCAAGAAGTGGCCAACAGTTAACAAGGGAACCCCCAACTGGTCAAAGGGTGGAGAGTCAGTATATGTGGGGTGCTCAGACATAAATGAGTCATCTTTATCACACCCCTCCCCACAAGGCTCAGGGACCATCAAGGAAGAAGAGGGGACAGAAAGACTGCAAGAGACCCAGGTCAGGGAAGACTGCAGTGAAACAGTGTCTTCTGGATGAGGCAGGACGTTCCAGCATGGAGTGGAGAGGGGCTCACTGGGCCCCGCCCCTAGCTGAGGAGCGATTGGTAGGTGATGGCCTCTGGAGGAGGGGCAGTCAGTTCTTTTAAGGGCCTGAATCTTAAACGACAAGGGTAGGTCAGCCTTGCAATGACCTCACACCCATGAGGATATGGGCAGCTCAAATTTGACTTCATGGGTCATAAAAAAAGAAAGGAAAAGAAAAGGAAGGAAGAAAAAAAGGAAGGAAGGGAAGAAAGAACTATAAAAAAAAAAAGAGGACACGAAGTTGAAATGCGGAAAGGCACCGAGTCAGAAGGGAGTGGATTTGGAAGCAGTTAGGAAGAGGAGTGGAGTGACTATGATGGAAATACTTTGAATGCATTGATGAAATTCTTTAAAAAATTAATAAGATGATTATATTGTGGGGGAGACCACTACAATAGGAGTCAAGCCTAGTGTGATAAAGGAGACCAAATTCAATTCCCTCTAAACAAAAGGCGTGTGTGTGTGTGTGTGTGTGTGTGTGTGTGTGTGTGTGTGTGTTTAAAATATTATTTCTTTTTTTTTTTTGTTTTTGTTTTTTTTGTTTTGTTTTTGTTTTTGTTTTCCGAGACAGGGTTTCTCTGTGTAGCTTTGCGCCTTTCCTGGATCTCTCTCTGTAGACCAGGCTGGCCTCGAACTCACAGAGATCCACCTGGCTCTGCCTCCCAAGTGCTGGGATTAAAGGCGTGCGCCACCACCGCCCGGCTATTTCTTTTATTCTTAAGATCACAATATAATTCCATAATTTCCTCTTCCCTTTCCTCCCTCTAAGCTCTCCCATATATCTTTCCATGCTATCCTTCCAATCCATGACCTCCTTTTTCATTATTGTTATATATATATACATATACATATATACCTGCTCCATCTATATAAGGTTACTTGTATGTATGTCTTCAGAGCTGACCATTTGGTGTTGGATAACCACGTGGTGTGCTCCCCCCTGGGTAAGACTGTTTCTCCCACTGTCGGCATTCCTGGTTACTTACAGTTCTTTGTGCAGGTTGGAGGCCTCATGGGCTTTCCCCCATCCTTGTTCAGCTCATATTCAGGCAAGAATGGCGAAAGCTTGTGGGTGTAGCTGCTGCCGTTGCTAGGAGACACACTCTCACAGCAGACTCCCCGGCCCTCTTGCTCTCACAAACCATCTGCCCCCTCTCCTGCCGTGTTCCCTGAGCCTTGTGTGTGGCAGTTGTTTTGTGGATGCATCCGCTGGGACTGGGCTCCTCAACTCTGCGTTTTAATTGGTCTTAGTTTTCAGTAATGGCCTCCATCTGTTGCAAAGAAAAGTTTCCTTGCTGAGGGGTGAGAGCTATAGTTCACTGTGGGTAGAAGGACAAATACTTAGAAAGTAGTTAGGGACTATGCTGATTTAGTGAAAACAACGTGGAACATTTCATGAGTTTGCATGTCATCCTTGTGCAGGGGCCGTGCTAAATCTTCTCTGGGTTGTTCCAATTTTAGTATACATGCTGTCGAAGCAAACACTGTAAGGGAGTTTTGTTTGTTTTTTTTTTTTTTTAACACAAAAGGTGAACTCCTGATCATCTATGAAGGACACTGGAGAGAGAGGTTTGTCAAAGTAAAATGGTCATCTGTTTGCCGGTTGGCACTCTCTGAAGTTGGTCCTCACATGGATACCAAGAGACAGAGGCCCCGTCTTTTTTCTTGATGATCACATTTCGAATGGAAGTCCCTCGGACCCTGAAGAAAGACATTCCTGGCTTATAATTGGTGTAAAGCCAGGAGAAGATTTATGTATAAGGAGAAATTTTCTGAAATACGTGCTCTAAAAAGAGAGGTCAGGAGCCAGCAGTCAAAAAAGAAACCAAAATTTTAGATAAGCTAACGGACTCCAATATCACTGTAGAGCCGTGTCCGGACTGTCAAAATCACCAGCCAGCTTTTCACTGCTGTAACAAAATACCCAAGATAATCAAGGAGAAAGGTTTATTCGACTCAGGGTTTCAATCTGCAATTGTTTAACCCTGTTGCTTTGGATCTGTAGTGGCGTAGTATGTGAGGGAGAATCACATGACACAGGAAGCCTGTGGACCTAACGGTGGTCAGGAACAGGCGGAAGGGCCTTGGTCCCAGTATCTCTCAAAGGGCACGTGCTAGTTAGTGTTAATTATCATCTGGACAGAGACTAGAATCACCTGGGAGTCAAGCCCCTGGGTGTGCCTGTGAGGAACTGTCTGAATTTTTGATGACAATTCTTACTTGATTTAGACCCTTCATAACTGCAGCTGGGACTATTCCCTGGGCAGGTGGTCCTACACTGTATAAAAATGGAGAGGTGCGCTGAGCACCAACAAAGCATGCTTTCAGTGCTCTCCGCTCTCTGTGGATACAAGCGAGCAGCCCTTTCAATCCCCTGCTGCCTGACCTCCCTGCCATGATGCTTTGGATTGTGAGCTCAAACACACACTTTCTCCCTTCAGGTGCTTTGTCAGGAGAAAAGAAGCCGAGACAGCACACAACCCAGGTGACCTCACTTCCTCCTCTTAAAGGCCGGAGCACCTCCCAGTCACCCCACAGGCTAGAGACCAACCACAACTTTAACTCACCCGTGGGCCCATGGGGGAGGACATTTAGGCTTTGAACTACAGGTCTGTGCTAAAGGATTAGTGAAGAGGCACTCACCTATGGCAAAAAGTCTCCTGCCCCACCGGGCATCACCTGTCCAAAACAAGCTTTTCACTTCTCTTTCCCATGGGACCATTATTTTGGGTGTTCAAAGCATGTTAAACCAAAGCAAGAAGATAGAGACAAGTGTTTGCTTCCACTTACTTCTTTGCCTCAGCTGAATCCTAAAAGTTTAAAGAAAATGCAGGGCTGAGAAAGGGGCTCGGCTGCTGTCTCTTAAGGGGCTTCCTAGATGATTTTTCTGGCTCAAAGCTCTTTCAGGAGGAGGAGTCTCTCCGTCTCCAGATACCACCTCAGTTGCTTCTGCATTTCAGTTCCCCCAAATAGCGCAGTTATGCACCTAAGGCACAGTTAAATAAATTAAAATGGGGAACACAGCACAGTAGTGTGTAGGTAACGGATAGATACATGTCAGCTGTTACTTCACAGGGTGGTGGCCGGGGCGGTAGAATGGCACAACCCTAATCGTAGGGGAACTTTGGCAATGGCAGAGTACAAGAATACCCTAGTTATAGCCACTCCATCAGCTGCTACAAAAGAGTCCAGTACACTTCTGTGCAGGAAGATGTAATCATTATGTTTTTTATAAAGAATAATATTTTTCTAGAGACAGACTTCTCCAAGAATACAGATCTCTCCCTCTACTCTATCAAGCCCACCATAGACACATGTAAGATCTGAATATGGAAAATTCCTGGCTCCACAGATCCTCTTCAGATGTTTTTTTTAGGAAACATATCAATTAAAAAAAAGAAGAAGAAAGGAAGGAAGGAAGATAGAAGAAAGAAAGAAAGAAAGAAAGAAAGAAAGAAAGAAAGAAAGAAAGAAAGAAAGAGAGAGA
>CABHPR010156264.1:52302-68068 GCA_902168415.1 Peromyscus melanophrys
AGAGAGAGAAAGAGAGAGAGAGGGAGGGAGGGAGGGAGGAAGGAAGGAGAGAAAAGGAAGAAAGAAAGAAAGAAAGAAAGAAAGAAAGAAAGAAAGAAAGAAAGAAAGAAAGAAAGAAAGAAAGGGAAAGAGAGAGAGAAAGAGAGAGAGAGAAAGACAGTCCTCTGGCCCTTGAAGGATGGTCTCTCTTAGCTCTTGTCATCATCCTTGAAAGGGGCAAGCTTTTCAATTTCACAACACTCGGACACAGCAGCTTCAATTGTTCTTCCTGGGAAAAGCCAACTTGTAAAACTCACTTTAGAACTGCTCATAACAGTGTATACTTTGGTGCTTAGTTGACCCAGCAGGGTCAGGGGTAGGGGCTTTTAAAAGGGAAGAATGCCTTAAAGATGGTTTGTTTTTATGCCTGACCTAAATCTTTCACTTCCTCTCACAAGAGAAAAGCAGATGTTCAGTGCGGGGGTAGGGGAGGGAACAGGGGAGATGAAGGAAACAAAATATGTGTGGTCCAAGTTAGTCTTTAAAACACCAGCCAAATGCTCAGTCTCCTTCATGTTGGTGTTTAGAATTTCGGCACAGAACATTTTCTACCTCACCTGGGTATGAACTCCTCACACCCTCCCTACTCTGCTTGTACTCTAGAGGGCCAAATAAAATAAAAAATTTTTAAAGCATGGTCAGCAATGCAGGAGCCATTTTCTCAACAAAGGATGCTGGCTCTACTGAACACACACAAGGAGTAAAGATTCAGCTAAATCCTTACCCTACACCGTACACAAAAGTGAACTCAAAATGAATCAGAGCTTTCACCTACATGGAAGAAGGGGAAAAAAAACTATAAAACATTTTGGAGAAAATCTTCATGCTCTTTGGTTGAGCTAGAATTTTCAGTTAAAACACAATTCATACACAAAAAAAAAATTGATGAGTTAGACAATCAAAATGTTAGTTTTACATTTTAAATGATACTGTTAAAAAAGAAAAAGAAGGAAAGAAAAGTCACAGACCTGGAGAAAGTACTCGCGAACCTGCTAATTCTCATCTGCTAGAAGATTTATTTACATTTGGATGACACGAGGAACTCTGACGACAAAGGTAAAGAAGAGCCCGATTTTTATAATGTGCAAGGAATTTGAAAAAAAAAACACTAAGGGAGCTAAGTGAAGGGTCAGCAAATGCATGGAAAGATGCTTAGTAACACTTGTAACTACAGAAATTCAAACTAAAGCAAAAAAAGAGACCCACTGAAGGGCTATAATCCCCAGGACAGACAACGGCAAGTTTTAGCAAGGACATAAAGAACCAGGACCTTCACACATTGTTGATGGGAATGTGAAACAGTACAGCTCCTTGAGAAAAATGAGTGGGTTTGTTTTTAATTATATATAAATTAACAGTAAGATTCAACAATTCTAGTCCTATCTACTCAATAGAAATAGGGAGCTGGGAATATAGCCTGGTTAGTAGAGTGCTCGCCGAGCATTCTCAAGACTGGATTCAATCCCAATAACCAGGTAAATCAGGTGTAGCGGCACATTCTTAAAATCCTAGAACTCCAGAGATGAGGCAAGACCATCAGACTCTCAAGGTCATTCTCAGGAGTTAGGGATTTAGCTTGGTGGTAGAATGCTTGCACTACGTTTGGTCTTCAGCTCCAAGGAGGAAGCAAATTTATTCAAAAAAAAAAAAAAAAAAAAAAGCACAAGGCAACATGGTCATCCTCATAGCAAATTCAAAGCCAGCCTGGGTTGCATGACCCTGTACCAAAAAGACAAAAAACAGTGTTGAGGAAATGGCCCAGTGGTTAAAAACCAGAACCACATAAAAATGTCAGGTGTGTGTGTGGTGGCCTGCCTGCATTTCAGCCTCAGAAAGCGAGACAAGGGGTTCTCAGAGCAAGCTGGCAAGCTAGCTACAGCCAGTCAATGGTGGTGCATGCCTTTAATCCCAGCACTTGGGAAGCAGAGGCAGAAATCTCTGAGTTCAAGGCCAGCCTGGTCTACAGAGCAAGTTCCAGGACAGCTTGGTACTACACAGGGAAACCCTGTCTTGAGAATTAATTAATTTTAAAAATAAAATAAAAAATAAACAAGCAAGCTGGCTACAAAACTAGCTACACTAACTAGCTCTGGGAGACCCTGCCTCAAGGAATAATGTCAAAGAATGGTGGAGGGTGATTACTAACATCAATATCAGGCCTCCACACAGGTGTATGTACACCCACGTACACACATGCATGAACACACATGCAAATATAGGTGTACACACATGAGTGTACACCACAGCCACTCAAAACTGGAAAAAATAATAGAAGAAGGATAAAGGGAGAGGTAAGATATATATCAACAGAAAGACTTGCGTTCGTAGAAACAATTGCTGATCACATCTGAAACCTGGAAACTCTCCAACTGCCTGTCAAAGATGAACTGTAAGCTAGTTATCCATGTGATAGAGTGTTATATGGTTCTTGTCAGACACTGGGATCAAAGAAATACACCAATCAAAAAAGGCTCCATATTAGATAAAATATCCCAAACTGGCAGATCTAGGGACAGAGTAGACTGAGGATGACTGAGACCAAGAGAAGGGTTCTTTGGGGCATGATGAAAATATGTTGAGAGGGAATTGTGATGCTGGCAATCAAACTCTGTGAATTTACTAAAAATCATAGAATTGGACAGCATGTGTGGCTGGGTGTGTGGCACATAAATCATCCTTCAATAGCCTGAGATCCTAAAAAACGTGAATATGCTTCCGTGTCCAGTAGAGGTGTGTAGCTCTCAATGAATGCCACACTTGACACTCAGCTATTACTCCTGATGGAAACCAGCCTTCCATGCAGGACCACATCTCTACCAACAAGACTTCCTGTAGGTCGAGATTCACAGCAGTTAACCAGGCCTGAAAAGACAGGCCGGTAATCTCAGCCCCTTGGGAAGATGAGGCAGGAGAATGGCAAGGTCAAAGCCTGCCTAGACATCTTAGCAAGACCCTAGCTCCAAACAAAAAGTTAAACTCGGGGAGGGGCTGGGATACAGTTCAGTCTAGAGTGCTTGCCCTGGCTGCAATCCCTAGTATTGAAAGGGAGAGCAGAGAGTGGGGGAGAAGGAAGGGAGGAGGGAGAAAGGAAGGAGGGAAGAAAGGAGGGGGGGATGGAAGAAGGGAGAGAGGGAGGGAAGGAGGTACCTAAAACAGCTGGAGCACATATCATACGTTAAAATTAAGGAAGTACCTGGACAACACTCACTGGTATTTAAAGTTGGGATCAACTCCTAAGGAGTCCACTGTTTCACACCCCCGCCAAAAAAAAAAAAAAAAAGCCTTTATAAGACCTGGCAATGCTTGTCAAAATCTATATTGCAAAAATTGTTTTCTTTCTGTTTTTCTTGACAATAACAAAACCTGATTCAAAATGGGTAAAAGACTTGCATAAACATTCTAATGGCCTATAAGCATGTGAAAAAAAATGCTCAGTGTCACTAAATATTAAATAAATGCAAATCATAGCCACAGTGAGATTCTGCTTTATGCCTACAAGGATGACTATAATAATAATATTAAATAATATAATATAATATATTATTATATATAATATATATTATATATAATAATAATATAATATAAATAATATAAAAATAATATTAAAAAAACAGAGAAAGTAACAAGTGATGGCGTGGAGGAAGAGAAATTGGAATTTCTTGTGCATTGCCAAGAGGGATAAGAAGTGATGCAGCTGCAGAAGAACAGAGGTCTGCAGTTCCTTAAAAATTCTCTACAGCAGATATCCTGCATCCGTATTTGTAGACACATAATTCATAACAGGCAGAAGGTGGAAAGTGCCCACACCTGCCCAGCAGCAGGATATGGGGTAAGCAAAGCATGGCATGCATGCACACGCAGGTTAGTATTATTCAGCACTCTACAAGAAGGGAACTCCACCATGTGCTACAACATAAAAGACTTTCAGGACGTTATGCCAAGGTAAATAAGCTAATCATAAGAAGGCAAAGACCGTATAAGTCCACTTCCGAGTGGTGCCGAGAGTCATCAAATTGATACACACTAAAACCTAGAATGGTAGTTTCCAGAATCTAGGAGTGAGGCAAGGAGAGCTAGTTAACCTTGGAGCTTCGGTTTTACACGATGGTAAGAGGTCTGGAGATAATTACACACACAAAAAAAGTGAATCTTCTTAACACTAATAAATTGTGCATTTTAAAATGGGTAGGTAACAAATTTTGTATCTATCTTACCATACATATTTTTTTTTAATTTTTAAAATTTTCGTATCATGCCATAATTCTGCATTTTACATTACTCTTAATTTCTCCGTAAGAAAATCATCCTGGGGCTGGAGAGATGGTTCTGGGATTGAGAGTACTCACTGGCTGCTCTTCTGGTGGATCCCAGGTTCAACTCCCAGCACCTACGTGGTAGCCCACAACCATCTGTAATTCCAGTTGCAGGGGATAGGATATTCTCTTCTGGCCTCCATGACTGTAAGACATATACATGGCGTACAGACTCAAATGCAGGTGAAACACCCATACACATAAAATTAAACAAATAACTTTAAAAGGAAAAAGAAATCAACTTGTCAGATTATTGTAATCCAAGCTACTCTGGAAACTGCGACAGGAGAATGGCCAATTTAAGGCCTACCTGAGCTAAAAAGAAAGTTCAAAACCACCCTGGACAAACGAACCAGACCCTATCTCAAAATGAAAAGTTAAAAAGGGTGCAGGGGAAAGTGTGGGCTGGGGATGGAGCTCCTGGGTAGAACGTGAGTTCGGGACTGCCTGATTCTAACAGGATGTTGAACCAAACGACCCAGGCCTGTGGCTAACTTTAGAGGCCGATACATTATTGAACTTATCTCTCAGGGCCTTCACCAAAATTTCCCAGGCTTGAGCTTTGAGAAATAAATATATAAACAGTAATATGAAGATCTAAGGTCACTTGCCCAGAAACCTGGCCCTTCATAATCTCAGTGGGACCTCATTGTTGGGAAAACAGTAAATGCTTCAGCATTAATATTTTCCAACACCCCAAGTGAAACAGCCAACGTCACGGAGGTAAAGGACCCTCTGGTTAAGTAGCAGTACTGGCTGGCTATCAGACTTTCAGTGTTTGCAATACAAAATTAAAAAAAAAAAAAAAAAACATACTTACCATCAGTAATGGCCATGTTCTGACTTGAGGAGAAGAAAAGAGTTCTAGTCCTCATCCATGTCTGCTTCCTTTTTGCCTCAGCTAACCCAAGTCCAGCTGCAACTGATCTCACAACTGCCCCCAGTAACCCTTCCATCATCAGTAGAGACCCGTTTTAGAATCTGATTGTATTGCACTGCTCTGCAATACAGACCCCGTTTTCCAGGGTCCTTGACACAGTCACCATCCCCCTCTGCCTGTCCTCAATTGAGCCCTTTCCTCACACTGAGCCCTCCTCAGACTTGGACGACCACTCTCAATTCCTCTCCCTGGGGGCCATGGAGGTGCACATCACCTCTTTTTCTCTGGACTCCAGATGCAACACCATGGTGATGCTTATTAAATGCCTAGATATGCTGGTTGGTGGACTCAGGCACTCCAACCTAGCTTCTCATTAAACTCACTGGGGAGTTTTAAACTCATTAGAAACAGTTCTGATTTCGCTGGTCTTGGATGAAACTCAGAGGTCAGTATTTCCTAAAAGTGCCCCCTCTTCAGTTGAAGGGCTCACAGATAACCTTGTCACTTCATGCCAGGACTCTAAAGACAGGAAGTTGAAAAAAGTGTGATTATCGTTCTCAACTTTAATGCTTTAGCTAGACTTTTAAGTAGAGCTTTGGGGGTTCTGAGACAGCCACTTTCAAAGTCCCCTTGAAAGTTTGCATTAGAAAAAAAATTGTTTAAAATGGACTCATTCACATTCAGAGCTGCAGTGCCAAGAGACTCTTCCAACTCTCTTTCAGCCAGGAGCCCAAACATGAACCAAGTCATAAATTGTGTTGAATGAATAAATGGCCCCAATGGCTGTAGAGGTGAGACTGTTCTTCCTCTCCCTTCTAAGTTTGCCAGAGTTCTTGGGAGTGCCTCCGCCCCACCCTCCTCCAGCTTCCAAGAACCTACAGGCCCCTGCCCAGACTCGCGGGCCTTCCTTTCCCAGTCCCTCACAAACTTGCCTCACTAGAGAATTCTGCCTCTTGCTGTTGACGGGGGTGGCGTCTCTCATGGGGATAGCGTGACCAGAGAGACATATTCACACCCCGGCAGTTTTATTTGTTTCGTGCGCTCAATTATTTAACTGTGGTTGTGGTTTTGGGGGGGTGGGGTTGAGGGTAAAGAGGTGGGAAGGGGTTGATTAGAAGAAGGCTTCAGGAGTAGAAACAAAACAGAAGAGGCTGTGAGGCTCAACCACACGAAAACGACTCCAGTCCCCAGCCCACCTCTTCTTCCTCCTGCAAGGCTAGACAACCACCCAACGCTCGCTGGGTGAGGAAGAGGAAGGGAGGTCAGAGAGGGGCAATGCTTCCAAACTGCATCTCGAGTCATGACTAATCTGAGTTGTGTCAAGAGATAATTTGAATAGTCACTTTAATAGAAAGGAAAATAAATCCTAAAGATCCAACAGAGGTTATGGGGAAGTCTAGGAATCTCGTTGCTGGGAGACAGGAAGTCTGGATATTCTCTCTACGACATCCCCTCAGCAAAGCCGCCGTGTTTCCCTGAGGATCTGGGAGGAGGAGTACGTCTTCAAAAGTGAATTAGTAGAAACTCAGCCGTTCATGTGACGCTCAGGGTGACAGTAGCACATGCTGATACACACTGGGAACGGCTTCAGAACCAAACACACTCGATAAAGCTCTTGTCATGCAAACAAGAGGACTCGAGTTCGGATCCCCAGAACCCACAGAAAGCTGGACATAATGATGCTCCCAGACAAGAGGCGAGCTGGAGACCAGAGAATCCCCAGGAGCTCATGGCCCAGCTCGCCTGGTGTACAAAGTACCGAACAAGAGACTCAGTCTCAGACAAGGTGGAAGACAAGGGCTGACGCCCAAGACTGTCCTGAGACCTCCATGTGTGCACCATGGGCGACGTGTAACCACACTCACACACATGAACACACACGTGCACAGACATAACAATTTGAAAAGTCATCAAATGAAATAAGTACCTAGCCAAATTCACGTTAATGTTGGTAAAGATGGGTTCTATATATTCTATGTTCTGGACAAACGGACTCAAAGGAAGGACAAGGGAGGAGAGAACGGGCACAGAGGAAGAGCAGCCCACCTGCCGAGGGAAGAAAGTCAGAGTGACTACTGCAAAACATGGTGGTAGTCCCCATTGTGCATCAGATGATGATGGCTGTGGTTGTGGTTTCTGCCCCAGTGTTTGCCTCCCCTCTCTACTAAAAGTCAAGGTTGTTTCATGTAAGGAAATGGAATTGTGGGTAGGGAGCGAGCACCAGGGGAAGCAGCTCTGACTGCCGGTGGGTCACATTCACAAGCAGGCTAAGGTTACAGGGGGGGGATGAAGGCAGAGACGTTGGGTCCAGGGACTTGGTGATTGCAACGACACAGATTTTTTAAGACTGTCGTTCGATCCCCAGTGATCAATACAACTACATCTAATTCCTGCTTCCTCGTTTCTACATAGCCTTTAAATAAGTTTACTGGCAAGTGTTCCAGAGGTATCGGTTTTTCTGAAGAAGAAAATGTGAGGAGAATTTTATTAGAGAGAAAAGTAAAGAACAGGAGAGAAAATATAAATCTCAGAAAGTCCCAGGACCCCTGGAAATCTTTCTTTCTCCCTAATAATGGCAATGGGGTCCTCCTCCTCTGTAGAGAGCCCAGCTGCTCCAGAGTTCTGCCTGGATGCTCCCCGGATTGACTCATTTTTGCCGAAGGGTTGGGTGGCAAAATCAGAGTGAGTTATTTGCTGGGTCTCAGCCACACTTATAAATCTAGCCTAGCCCAGGCTCCATGTAGGTTTTATTGCCAGTTGCCTCTCCTTGGTGATTAATGCTGTTCCACAGGAACTTTCTGTTCTCTCCTCCTCCTCCTACCCGGGGCAAGGAGCAAGGATTCCCAGGCTAGCTAAGAGAAATGGTAAAATACGGCAAAATAATTAAGCCTGGTGCCTTCATTACAGTGAGAACTCATAACCCTGAGTTAAGGACTCTCAATCCCAGACAGTATTATGTGGAAATACCCATAGCAGATCTGTGTGTTCTTGCTAAAGTAACAGTGGCTTGCAATCATGCCTTTCCCATGCTTGCTGTGGACCACAGACTACCTTTCTACACAGCTTCAGGACATCATAAATTGCAAGCAAACCCTGAGTCTTACATGACTGAGTTATTTCTGGAGACCCTCTTCCACATTCTAACTCAAAAAACAATAAATCTTTTCAGTATGTAGGAGTGGTCACAGACACCTGCAGTCCTACCACTTGCAAGGAAGAGGCAGGAGGATTGGAAATGACCAAGTTATCTTCAGCTACACAAGTTGAAGGTCAGCTTGGGCTACATGAGACTGCATCTTTAAAAGAAAAAAAAATAACTCTCCAGCCCTGGCATCTCCCTCCAGACTCATGTCCTAACATCCCAGCTCTCAAATTCTTGCAAAAGAGTTAAAGCAAAATTCTGTTTTCTATGCACACTCTTGTACATGTCTTTCCCTCTTTCTGCTGTTGGACTGACTGCTCCATGAACTCAAAATTATCTGAAGATGTACTCAGTCCTCTGATTTCCCTGAGTTAGAGCAAATAAAGGTCATTTCCTGGGGCATAATGTAACTGAAGCCATGAAAAACCAACAAGGTTTCTTGCTCAATTTGGCTTGCCATATGTCAGTCAACTTAACTAGACTCCTCCAGATCTCACTATTTGTGAAAAATGAACAAGCGCAAACCTCTTTTGGGTCAGCCCTCCATACCAAAAAGGAAGATGGTAGAGGAAGACAAGATGGTGTTTTTCCCTAATGTTTGTCTTCTGAGAAGGTCCCATGAAGCAAAGGTCCATACCCTAAAGGCAGGACTTGGATCTGTTGTATGATAATCTGTGTCTGACAAATAAAGCTTGCCTAGAGATCAGAGGACAGAGCTAACCACTAGTTAACCATAGAGGCCAGGCAGTGGTGGCTCACGCCTTTAATCCCAGCACTTGTAAGACTCACACCTTTAATCCCAGCACTTGAGAGGCTCATGCCTTTGACACTAGCACTTGGGAGGCTCATGCCTTTGATCCCAGCACAATCAGGAGGTGGAGATAGGAATATATGGTGGGTGGAGACAGTATATCGGTACCTCCTTTGGGTCTGAGTATTTGGAGAGGTAAGAAGTGACTGTGGCTGCTCCTTTGCTTCTCTGACCTTTCAGTTTTTTACCCCAATATCTGATTGCTGGTTTTATTGATAAGACTAATTAGGATCATGCTTCACCTTCATCTCAGCCTTTCTCCACACTTCTTTCCATTTCTACTAAGTTTAGTGTATTCTGGTCACTGGACATGCATTCATGATTTAGCAGCTGTTATGGAAAAGTGATTTCCTCTGGGCATTACACGGCCATTAGCCATCATGGACAGAAGTTGTTGGAGTGACCTATAGACTGCTTGGTCCCAGGGTCCAGGCAATAAATCAGAACACAACAGCAATATCTAAGTCTATGATAGTAGTGATGAAGCTGTGAACACTCCCTAGTAAGAGAAGGGGAGGGAGGATCACAGGGTCCTCAGGACAAGTCCAGCCATTGTTCCCTCCTAACCACCAGATGCACATAGTCTTAGGGGAGTTCTGGAGTACAGGAGGCAGAAAGTTGAATGAAGCTGGGATATGAGTAGTGCAGTTTTGGAAAGAATGCCACTCGTGTTAGGGGGAACCCATGATCCTACAAGTACTGGCTAACCCATACTTCTGTAAGCATATCCACTAAACCCATACTTCTGGAAGCATGTCCACCAAACCCATACTTCTGTAAGCATGTCCACCAAACCCATACTTCTGTAAGCATATTCACTAAACTCATTCATTCACTAAGTTACACTTGGATATAATCATTACTTTGGTCTTCCACTGAAGCCTTATCCAGGGTGACCAGACATTTGTTTACATCTCTTCAGGAAAAATAATTCAGCAAGCAGTAAGTAATTAATTAAAATGATTGTTTCTTTAAATATTTCCCTTAAAAAAAAAGTCATGTTAGAATTTGGATATGAAATGTTTCCCAAAGGCCTTTATAATGATGGTTTTGTCTCTAAGTAGCAATGATGAGAGGCGGGGCCTTTGGAAGGGAGATGAGTCATAGGGATTCCTAATGATGAGCTACTGAGGGGTGATAGAAACCTGGGAGGTAAGGTGTAGTTGACAAGAGTGGGTCTTTGTTCCATGGCTATTGTGAGGCAAGCAGCTTTGCTCCCTCCCACCCCCCACCATGACCTTCTGCCTTGCCTGTGGTGTTCCACCTTGCCACAGGCCTACAGTGATGAGGCCAAGCAACTACGGACTGAACCTCTGAAAGCCTGAGCCAAAATAAATGTTTTCGCCCTCTAAGTGGATTTTCTTGGGCATTTTGTCCTAAGTGACAGAAACCTGACTAACACAAGTCACACACAGATTTTTGAAAGTACATTTTATATGCTTTCTTTGGGGGTTGTATATAAGATATTTTGTAATACAAATCTCAGAGTTAAATATTTGGTCCTCACCTTTGCAGAGTGTGTGTTTTATCATTGAACATAGAGGATTGCACTGGATCTTTGCATCTGTTCAAAGGCCTGGTTTTAAATTCTATCTTTTCTGTCCCTTAAATATGTCTGACACAAACAGCTCTCCCTTTACCCCTTGCTCCTACCCTGGCTCAGACCTTCATCAACCCTCTATTGAGCTTTTGAAGGTGCATGCTGCACAGATTGCCAGCATCCTGCTTTGCATTTCCCTTCTGCTCTCCCTATTCTCTATTGCTCTGGTGCTTTCTAAATTTCAACTCAAGCCTGTTCCTGGCACAATCTAATTCCATTGGTGGTTCCCTTTACCAGTATGAACAACGTCAACCTCCTCTACATAATGCACAAAGCTCTCCAAAGCTGCCCTTGGGCTGCCTTTAAACTTGTTTGTCACTCTCTAGATTCCTAGTTCTTAGAGTTAGCTACAGACACATGCTTTCTTGTGTGCTTATAACTCTGTGTAGCTCTCCCGTTCTGAAACACCTTGTTGATCTTTGTCCACCTGCTGATGTCTACTCACCTTTTGAGACACAGATCTGATGTCTCTCATTCTGTGAACTATCCCCCCATTACCCAAAGGCAGAGCTGACTGATCTCTCCTCTTGTCACAATGCAACCCTGTACTTATTCATAAGATGATATTTATTGAACTGTTTTGCAATCTATTCATTATACATTAATTCCATTAATTTCACAGTAAACTATGAAAACTCCATGAAGAAAACAAGTATCATGTCTTTATCTTCTGACTGCTTACACAGTTTGATACAGTTTATCTATAAATCACTGGTAAATAAGTGAAAAATGGATGCAAGAATGAATGAATGAATGAATGAATGAATGAATGAATGAGAAGAAAAGAAAGGTTAACATAGGCTTACTAATTCTAGTCAGACTTAAAAGGGAAATGAGCCAGATTTAGGGAAGTTAAGCATTTTGCTAAGTTTCACCTACTAGTAAGTTGCAGAAATAGACTTCCAACCAGTGTATTCTCATGTCAGACCCAGAGATCTCTCTTCCAGCTATCCTTTTCCAGCCAAATGCACACAGTGACTGAACATCTGAGATCAACCTAAACTCTATATTCTCATCTCTGAAGCAAAGATGATAACATAGTATGTATGACTTGTAAATTAAAACTTTGTGATCTGTACTTCGTGTGCAACACAGACTGCTTATTTATGACCATCTAAACCAAAATGAGCAACTGAAAAGAAGCATCATGTAGTGTGCTCGAATGTGTGTCGTTTGAGTCTGTTTAGTAGAAACAGTCGTCACTGCTCCGTGGTACATCAAGGTGACTCATCTGAAGATCCACTTTCACAATGGCACACTCAGGGTTCTAGACGGCAATTGGGAATTCAGCCAGGACTGCGGACTAGGTGCCTGGACTCCTCTTCATACGCTTCTTTGAGTCAGTTGAGCTTCTGAACAGAAGCAGTCAATGTTCCCAGGTATCTCAAGAAAACTGGAAAGAATCATCACATAGCGTCACTTCTGCATCTAGATTCCAAAGGAGAAACAGAGATCCAAGCTCTTGATAGAAGGATTTCCAAAGTCATATTGTAAGAAGGGCTAGTGAACAATCAGTATGCCAGTAGACGGTGTCTAAAAGCATGACATATTTTTGAATTTTATGTATTTTTACATGTATGGTTGTTTTGCCTGCGTGTATGTCTATGTACCACATGCCTGGTGCCTGCAAATGCCAGAAGAGAGTGTTCAAAGCACTGAGACTGGAGTTACCTAAGTTTGTGAACCACTGTGTGAGTGCTGGGAGTGGAACCCAGGTCCCCTGGAAGAACAGCCAGTGCTCTTACCACTGAGCCAATTCTCCAGGACCCTTAAAATTTTATTAAAGAAAAAAATTGAACATATAATGTATACATCCAGATAATACTGTCTTTGAAGTACATTGAAAATTTTTTCTGTGTCTCAAAATTATCTTTGTAAGTCCCTTAAAATCATCTTCTTGGTCAACAAAACAATACTGAATATCGTGTACAAGTCACTGGTAGATGCGAGTTCTATGAAACCAAAGGCACTTATACCGAAAACGTAGAATCCAGTATCAACATAACAAACCAAAGGGAATCACAGAATGCTATGGAGGTTAATAGCAATTAACTCACCACCAGGAAGACATTGGAACTCTCTGTGTGAGTGCTTAAAAGTTAGTAGGCCTTCATCAGGAATGAATAAAACTTTTCTAGAAAAAAAAAAGAGGAATAATAAACACAGATCGTTGAGAATACGGCAAATCTGCACCATAAAGAATGGCATGGGCAGTGGTACACAGATGGGAAATACCAACAGTGAAGTTGTTTGGGAGAGGTAACCGGAAATAATGGCAGCATCACAGAGTCTGTGATGTGAGGCTGAGCTTTGCAAAGAGGAAGCTCAAGAATCAGAAAGCGTCCCAGACTCGGTTTTTGAATGTCTGCTCTGGAAGTTCCTTATAAAAGAGACAAGAGGAAAAAAAAAAAAAAAAAAAAAACCAGAGCCTCCCCTGTCAGTATTATGTATGTTTTACCACAACTTGAGTTATCAATCATCTACTCATTTGGCATCAAATGGTGTTCAGTCCAAAAGTCAAATCCACTCAAAGAAACAAACATGAAAAAAAAAAGTTCCCAAAAACTGAAATCCCAGAAGCTTCCAAATCAGAGACTAGAATGCGGCATTTTGCAGGACACAAGCTGTATTTATAGATATGGAAGTTCAGATGTGTTTGTCAAAAGGAAAATCACGTTACTGAAAGTTGGCAGCAGGGAGGTTTAAAGTGTGTGTGAAAAGGCATTACACGTCTAATACAGATCAAAGAATGGATTGTGTTGAGTGCTAAGGTTTTCATAGTTATCCTTTGGCTACTGTAGCTTCTCATATTTCAGGTAAGAGTGTCTGCCACTCAAGGCTTCCAGTGGTGCGACTAAGACACCACTCCAGCTACAAAACCTTCATCCTACAACCTTCCTGCCTCCAAGATGTGCTGGGGCAATGGAGGCACAGAATGTGGGAGCGGTCAACCAATGGCTAGTCTGCACCATTTGAGGCCCACACCATTGAAGGAGCCTATGCCGGACACTGCCTGAATGACCAGGAACCAGAGGCTGGACAGCCCAGAGACCCAGAATAGAACTAAGCAAGACTGGGAAAAATAATTCAAGGAGATGATTACTAACGATATACCGCTATACTCATAGATCGGTGCCTAGCCCAGTCAGCACAGGAGAGGTCCCCACAGGCCGCGAATGGGAGCAGATGCAGAGACCCACAGCCAAACATTCGGCAGAGAGAGAACCCAAATTGGAAATCTCCATCTGGTCCCTTCCCCCTCGAGCTTGGGGAACCCCACAGAAGAGAGGAAGGAAGAATAATGAAAGCCAGAGGGATGGAGAACACTAGGAGATTACCGCCCACAGAATCAACCTAAGCAGGGCTCATAGAGGCTCACAGAGCCTGAAGCAGTAATCATGGAGCCTGCATGGGTCTGTGCCAGGCCCTCTGCATACATGTTATAGTTGTTAACTCAGTGTTTTTGTGGGACTCCTAACAGTGGCAATGGGGGTGTCTCTGACTCTTTTGCCTGCTCAAGGGGAGACCCTTTTCTCCCCTTAGGGTTGCCTCACCCAGCCCTGATATGAGGGTTTGTGCCTGCTCCTGTATATGTAACTTGTTACACCGCATTTGGCTGATGTCCCCAGGAGGCCTGATCTTTGCTGAAATGAAACAAAGGAGTGGAGGTGGGGAGGGGGCTGAGAGGAGAGGAGGAGAGGGAGGGGATGTATTGAAAACAAAAAAAATAGAAAATAATTTTTTTTAAAAAAAAAAAGGAATGTCTGCCATTAAGACACCAACCAATACCAAAGCAAACTAATCCTGAAGCCCTTTTAGAGTTTCCCATGTCCCTCCCTGCTTCTTTAGCTCAATTCATTTAATATAAAGCATGAATTTCTGGGATAGATAGCTCAGCGACTCAGACTGTATACTGCCCAGCACCCCGGTTAAGCAGGTCAAAACTATCCATAATTCCAACTCCAGGGGATTCAATGCCCTCTTCTGGCCACCATGGGCTCCTGCACCCATGTGCACATACCTATACACAGACACACACACACACACACACACACACACACACACACACACACATAAATAAAAATAAAATGAAGTGGTTTTATTCTATCTATTTATTATTCTCTCATACAATACATCCCAACCACAGCCTCCCCTCCCTCCCCTTCTCCCAATCCCCGCAACCTCCCCTCTCCCCCAGATCCACTATTCCTCTGTTTCCCTTCTGAAAAGAACAGACATCCCAGTGATAACAACAGAACTTGGCACAAAAAGATGAATAAGACTAGACAATGGTTTAAAGTGTAAAAACTGCCACAAAGGAGATGGAAGGATTTTACAGAGTACAATTAACATTATTAGTATCATTATTTATATCTTGGCTTCAATGACATAGAAGAATATTTAGCAACTTCTAGAGGACATTGTAAAATTTAAATAAATTCAAAGCTAAAGCTACAGCCCTGTAGATGTGTCCTGAGTGTCTGTGTTCTTCCTTTAGAATTGTGTACAGTCAGCTGTAGAAAACTGCCCCTCGGACTTTAAATAGCACTTTCTTGCATAAAATTCATCTCACAACCACAACAGGGAACTGGCAGAAGAGTCTGGTTTTTTCCAGCCATTTTTAATCCCACTGATTGCTGAGTAAGGTTCTAAAATAGCATTCAGGAAATCTCTCTCTGAGTTGCAAGAAGGCAGATGCATGGAGGTTACAGACTCACAACTATTCAAATTATGTTTTACGTTAATACATATGTTCTCTCTTTTCATGTTAAACAGTAGGTTTCCTGCTTCTTTTATTGTTATTATTTTCGGAATTGTTTTATTTTGAGTGTATTAGAGGATCAAATACACTCCAAAAATCCATATTCTTTTTTTTTTAACTTTTATTGTTTCTTTATGGATTTCACATGCTGCATCCCAATCCCACTTCTCTCTCCATCCCCTTACATCTGCCCTCGGCCCTTACAACCTCCCCCCCCCC
>CABHPR010156264.1:68168-93469 GCA_902168415.1 Peromyscus melanophrys
TCTCACTGGGGTTCCTGAATATCCTGTTGTTGTCCTGAGTTGTGGAGATTCTACTGTTTCGGACCTGTAGGTTCGTTCCCTTCACACGCTCCAACAGTTCATAGAAGGTGGATGTTGGGGTGGGCCAACTCAAAGCCCTGGTTCTGTGCTTGGGTGATAGCTGGGTTGGTGAGCTTGCCAGCTTTCCCTCATCATCATTACCCAGGCGAGCTCTCCAGCACTGCCTTGGCCAGCTCACCTAAAGCAGCCTGCAACAAGGAGCAGGGCTAGTTCTCCTGTTCTTAGGTCCTCAGATCTGGCTCACCCACACTCACACCACCACGGCCAGCACTACTGTTTTGTCCAGGCGCGGGGCAGAGCCCCCTCCAGACTGCTGTAGGGGGCACACGAGTGGGAAGTGAGGTTAGCTCTTCTGCTCTCATGCCCTCAGGGCTGATTTACTTGCACCCCTGAAAGCAGGGTCAGCTCTAGTGTGCTCCCCAGGCAGGGTGCAAGGTCAGTTCTCCTGTGTGCTGCAGCTGGTGAGGGGCAGGGCTAGTTCCCTAACTCTTGTGACCCCAGGGCCAACTCTCTTGCCTGCTACAGGTGGTAATGGGTGAGGAGGGAGGGCATCTTTCCCTCACCTGTGCCACTACATGGCAGACGAAGAGGGTGGGTCAGCTCTGTTGTTCTCATGTCCTCAGGGTTGGCCCACTTGCGCCCCTGCAGCAGGTCCATGGATGCAGACATGGCCCTTGGCAGCAGATTGGGCCCGGAAGTGACCATGGCCCCAGTGGCATCACAGGCCACCCAGATCAGTACGGCCCTGGCAGCAGCATGGCCCTCGGGTCTCAAGTGGCTGACCAGACCCTGGGTATCTACAGAGCCCTTGGTGGTAACAGGAGCCATGGACAGCACCCTGACCCCAGCTGCTACAGGACCACGGACCCAGACATGGCCCTAGGCCCAGACCGCGTGGCCCCAAGGGGCAACACCGGCCACCCAGATTCTGCTTCTTTTTTTTTTAATCATCAGCAATTTAGCTACCATGACAACTTCCCTTTCAACCCTCCTAACATAGAAGTCCATAAATAGAGGAATCTCCATAAAGTACTACCCGAATAGACAGTGCCAAGACTTACAATGTTTTTGAATTTAGAATAGAGGAACAACTAGTCAATACCAGATTCTTCTCTGCGAATGAGACAGTGTTGTAAGAGAGATGGAGCAGATAATTAATTAAGTATAGGATGAGCTGTGCCACGATCTGGTATTGTTTGCGTTGATACTTCAACATCAATTTCTTCACTCCTCAAAGTGAGATGGGCTACCACCGAAGGTTGTTAGAAAGAGCGAACCCAATCAGGCCTCAGAAATCAAAGGACAGAGGGACTTTCCTAAGTGCTGCTCTTGGCACTACGGCGGCAAGTTGAAAATTCTGGATACCCTACCCAAGAAAATGAGAAAGGGGTGGGAGCCTGGAAGTGGGGGAGAGCCAGGGAAGCAAGTTGTGGAAAAGATTGGAGGGTCACTCAAGGAAGGGGGAAAGCTAGACGGGGCGAAGTGGCAGAGGAGGCGGTAAGATAGACCAGCACAAAACTGTGAGGAGGAAATGAAAGAAGTAAGATGTACTCACTAAAAACTTGTTTGCACAAGACACAACAATTTTCAATAACATGTCTTAAAGGACTTTCCTTTTGAGAGTGTTTGCCACGGATGCAAATGTTGTTGGAGCCTGTTCTTCCTAGAGCAGCATCAAAGGTGTGTGTGCCGGTGTGTGCTTTCGCCAGAGTGCAAACAGGATAAACAGGTTGCTTACGCTAAGGAGAATCACCTCAAACTGTTGTCCTTTAGCTCCGCTGGAGGCCTTCTCAAAAACACTCTCTCTCTCTCTCTCTCCCTGTGTGTGTGTGTGTGTGTGTGTGTGTGTGTGTGTGTGTGTGTGTGTGTGTGTGTGTGTATGTGTGTACTTTCCTTCTTTAGGTCTAGTCTTAACAAATCTACTTTGGAAGAATGCGATCAGCAAGGGACAATAATTTTAATATTATCATAAAATGTTATTTGGTCCTAGAAAGGGTGTATAATTTGTGTGTCTATTTTATACCAAACATTTTACAACACTTAAGTCATTGTTCGGTCTATGTAAATTATAGGTAGTAAAATCGTTCAGATGAGAACACAAGGGCTTGACAGATGGAATGACATGGCCAAAGTCATACAAACATGCAATGTTCACTCTGGCTTTTGGGTCGAAGAAAGGTTGCCAGCAAGAGAAATTGTATCAGGACTTGATGTTCTACCCACATGAATCCTTGTCCAACAGTTTGAATTGAACTTTCTGTGTTTGGGAACAGCAGGTGCTGGAGCACTCCACTCCAGAGTGGCACAGGCAGATCACTGATCCCTGCCAGCCCCTGTGACCGTCAGTGACATCGAGGAGGAACAACCTTGGCTAATATTGTTTTGTCATTAGGAAGCCGGACAACTGCCTGACTTAGAGGGAAGAAAGTAGTTCCAAGGAGTTGACCTCAATGTCTCTAAGGTCCCTTCCCTCCTCTATTCCATATTCAGTTTGTTAGCACCATTTTCTAGTTTTCTAACTCTGGAGGTAAGTATGTCTAATTATCTTAAATGGGTCAGTCAGCTTTCCTTTGCTCTGACAAAACATCTGAGCAAATTAAATTAAAGAAGAAAAACCCATCTGGGCTCACACTTGACTCCAAGTTCGTTGGGTGTTTTTGACATTGGGCCTCTGGCAAGGATGAACATCAAAGCCAGAAGTCTGTAGTGGAGCAAAGTTGCTAGACTCAGTGGTCAGAAGAGGAGGTGGGGAGACTGAGAAAGACCCCCACATACACTCCTCAAGGACACCCCACAGAGACACACCTCCTCCAACTAGGCCCTCCCTTCCAAAGCAGTGATTCTCAATCTTCCTAAGGCTGCCAGGTTCTCGTGCTGTAGTGACTCTCAACCATAAAATTATTTTCATTGCTACTTCATAACTGTAACTTTGTTACTGTTATGAAATGTAATGTAAATATCTGATATACATGATATCTGATATGGGACCCCTATGAAAGGGTCATTTGACCCTCAGGAAGTCATAACCCACAGGTTGAGAACTGCTATCCCAAAGACTGAAGCACCTCTCAAAAGGCCACAATTCATTGACCAAGTCTTCATCCAACACTTACGTCTTCAGGAGACATTTAAGATCCAGATTCCAACAGTAAGAATGTACAACTTCTAATTCCCTCAGACCTAGAACAGGACAGTATAGATAAGAAATTGTACATTACAGTCTCATGAACACTTTTCTTTGAGAAGACTCCAAGAAAAGACCTGTCCTTGGGCACACATAGCATTTATATCACTGAGACACGTAAAAGTGTTTCTGGAGTCTGCTGTCAAATTTTGGTGTGCCCCCCTCACCTCAAATTCCTCAACAACAAAGCAACATTTGAGAAACGGTCACTTTAAGGCTCTCTCTGAAAATGTTTTGTGTCTCAGGGATGTTACATAACTTATAATTCTATGAACCTCATGAAGAATTCCCCTCTGCCCCTCAACTAATCACCTCTAATTCCAGGGTCTACTGGCAGAACAATGCTACAGTGAGACCAAGCCTATATTCTGCAGACCTGTACCAAACCTGGAGACTGGAAACAGCTTTTCAAGTCCTAGCTGAAAGTGAGTGAAGAGACGGCACATCTGTTGCATCCTACAGCAGCTGTACATCCTGTCTCCCTCCTCCCCGTTCCCACCTGCACTACCAGGTCAACACTTCCCAAACTCCAATGACACCGTCCTCCCAACATCTGTATAGCAGGAGCATCTAGTGATGCAACTTCAGCTGACTCTGCAATGCTGTCAAAGAGAACCATTAGGAGTGAACTGGAAAACTCTACGTTTACGTACTGCTGATTTAAGTGTGCCACTGACCAAGACTACAGCCCTTCACTTTCAGCTGGGTGTGGTGATCCATGTCTGTAATCCCTTGCCTCCGGAAGCAGAAGCAGAAAGATGACAAGTTTGAGGCTGGATTATGTTCACTTTGAACTTCTGGGTGTTTTCCACAAAGTCATTTTAAATTCCGGACACTGGAGGGAGATAAGATTTGAAGAAGAAAGTCCCAGTTATGGTTAGTGTATTTTTGTTTTGTTTTATATAATGACATGACATTAGCTATGACTCTGTGAGGAGACTCAATGCTCTTCCTTTCATTTAAAAAAAAAAAAAAAGACTAAATCTTCACTTCCACACCAAATATCTTAATACCTGTGCTCTGAGACCCCCTAAAGTAAGCAGATCTCTGAGCACCACACAGGAGATAAAAGCATGAAGAGCTATGTGAGTCAAGCCAATCCAGGCCAGATCACAACTGTAGCTCTTACCCTGAGCTCCAGTGTAGAGGAAGTTCAAAGCCAGTTAGACGCCAGTGGGAAATTCATGTTCACTTTCGACATCCCCTGCTTTTCCCTTTTTCATTTCCATAGTTGCAAACTGAGTTTCTTTACGCAAGCAGGCAGCTACGGGTAAGCCTAGCTGAACTAATGCCAAGTGGTGGTCAAGCCACACATCGATGCACACTGTCTGATAGAAGTCTAGAGAAAATGTCAAAACAGAATGGCCCGTGGCAGGGAACACAGCTCAGTTAATTAACTTTGTATGCAAGCATGAGGACCTGAGTCCAATCCTCCAGAACACAAGTGAAAAGCCAGGAGCAGTGGACAAGCATTTGTCGTCTTTGCTGGGGAAGTGGAGACGCGAAGATCACTGGGGCTTGCTAGTCAACTCAAGTAGCCAAAACAGCAAGATCCAGAATCAGTGAGAGATCTGTCTCAAAAAAAACATAAATGGAGAGTGACTGAGGAAGACACCTGATGCCAGCTTCTGGCCTCCACATATGGGAATACACATCTGCACAGGCACACACGCACGCAAGCACACACAGAAAGAGAGAGAGAGAATCGATAGTGTCTAAATGGGAATCTAAGATATCAAAAACTAGACACATTTCAAGCACATTTACAAAATATATTAAAGTGCTCAATGAGCAGTAAAACCTTCGTTCGCTGGTACATTCATCAAATGTTTCTTGAGCACACTGTATGGCTGCTTAAAGAAGACCCAAACAATTCCAACACCAGTTGGACAGCCCAACATAGATGGGTAAAATCTCACAGACCCCACCCCTAGATGAAGAGCTATAAGAAATTAACAACTGCTGAGGAGGGAGAATTAATTTTCCCCACTGATGAAGCCCTGGATTGGTTACCCAATACCAAGTGGTCAGTCCTATGCATGCAAGCAACACTGAATGGATTCGGCAAGTTGTATGTATATGATTATTCATTTATATTTGTATATATCTGTAGCAACAATGGTTAAAAAATAGGAGACCATGAATTTGAGAGGGAGCTGGGAGATGGCAGACATGGGAGGGGAAGGACGGGGAGGGGGAGAGGGAAATGTGGTGATTGTATTTTAATCAAATTTATAAGAATATTTATTGAGCACTTATACAAGGGGGTGATGCTCTAGACACTGGCATTCAAAGAAACAAGAGACAGAGTTAGCTCAAAGAGAATTTCTGGGCTCGGCGGTGGTGGTACATGCCTTTAATTCCAGCACTCAGGAGGCAGAGCCAGGCGGATCTCTGTGAGTTCGAGGCTAGCCTGGTCTACAGAGTGAGATCCAGGACAGCCACCAAAACTACACAGAGAAACCCTGTCTCAAAAAATCAAAAAAAAAAAAAAAAGAGGGAGAGAGAGTTTCTGCTGGGCATGTGAGCATAAGATGCTATTAGAAACAGTTTTTATGACAGGTAGACATTTAACTGTGGAGACAAAAGAAGGAAGAGTCATGTGCTGTTTAGAAAGCAAGCAAGAGGCATCACATGTGTTGTCTTTAATAATAGATGATCATTGGCAGATAAAATGAGAAAAGGCCTTCAAGACAGCTGAACAAACACAGAACACCTTTGGAAATGTCAACTAGTTTGGGAACACTGAAGCATCATACAGTGTAGCAAACAAGACTCAGTAAGGATGATTCAGAGGCAAGCAAGGGCCTTGTGAAGAAGTGAGAAGGTTGTACGAGTGCCATGGCTCGGTAGTGTGCCCATGAGGGGATTTTGGAGGTCTTACAGTCCTAGAAGTTTCACTGGAAGTGAAATGAGAGAGTGCAGAGGAGGAAAGTATCAGAAACGAGGCAACCAATATGGAGGCCATTGCAATGGCCTACACAAGACCCTGGCACATGAGTTCAGGCAAAGAGAGGGAAAGAGGCGTGTCCAGCTTCTGGAGCTCACAGAAGAGTAGAAATAATAGGCTGCTAACAAAACCCAACTGATCTCACACCCCTCTTCTTAGTGGTCAAGTCATTGGCTCAAATGATTCCATGTGAAGCATAATTGGTAATTAATTAATTAATTTAAACATATACATCATTTAATTAAGTGGGAATGCAACTGAGCATTAAGACAGCTACAGTACAGATAAACCAAAATGAAAAATGAGGAAAGATCCCAGGCTAATGTAAAATGAATAGTTCTCAGTGGTTGCTATTGAGTAAAGGCTGGGTAAGTAGACTTTAACCACAAATGGTTAACAAAAGGGAATTTTTGGTGGGAAGATAAAACTATTCTGTCTCATGATTGTGGTAGCAGCTACATCATTTATATATTTTTGTTTAAATAAATTTTACTGTATATGATTTTTAATAGAAGAAAAAGGAAATCACCAGTGATGCATTAAGTTTATAGAGATCGGGAAGGATGAGAATCTACTCACACTTGAGTATTTATTCATCCATTTAGCAAATACTAAGTACTCCACCCCAGAAACTGTGCTGCCTGCTGGGTCCAATGGAGTTTATGGTCTGCAAAGACAGTCATCTAGTAAGTAAATATTTATATTAATTAGATTACAAGTGTGATTGAAAAAAATAAAGAGCAGCCTATTAGGAAAGCATGTAACAAGCTTCCCTGAAGCAGGTATTGAAGCAAAACTCCAAAGTATCTGTAAAATCAATTAAGGTTAAGTGGTTATGACTAAGATAAAATAACATTTTAAAATACTCTGAGGTAGGAATTCCCACATGCCCACAGGATCTCACATACTAACAAGCCTTCAGGGATCTACCTACCATCTACACATTCACACGCGTTAATGCCATTTCTAAAACCTTTTAAGCCTGCACAACACTTTTAGAATTGACACTGGCAAAAGCTTTCCACAGATTTCCTTATCTCCCACCCACCAAATACGCCACCATAAGAAAATTATTTCTTCTATTTGGACTTCAAGTTCATAGGTAAGTAGATTAGTAATTACTAACAAAGGTTTGGGTATTGATTAGTAGTTAATTAGTAATTAACTGGCAATAAATTAGATAATAGTATGAAGAATATATTATTACAGTTAACACAAATAAAATTTGAAGACACAGTATTCTAAAGCAGCAAGTTATTCTTATGACTTCTATAATAGACCCTTTCTTTCACCTTCTTAGAGAAGCTGGCTGCACAGTTTAAAGAACTACAAAGAAACTCCATTCTACCATACTAATGTCCTATGAATAGAGCCAGTGTTGTGGGACATTGGATGGAACTTGTGACATTAAAATTTCTTTTTCATTCAAACAGAGGTTTGGAATCCATCCTTGTTAAATCCATTTCTATTTATGAGATCTAGTATCTGTTTATGAAATCTGATATGCATAGGATTGAACCGAGGCTTTTCTCGTGCTAAGCTCACAACAACCCTATCTCAAGCCCCTGTGATTTAATCTTTCAAAGCATGTCTTTCAATCTTTCAGACTTTCACTTCCAGGTGTGACGTAGTATTGGACTAGCCCTCCAACTCTAAATAAAGTTAGATACACAACATGAGGCTTTTAAGCATTGGACAACAGAAAATTGAACACAGATTCAGAGAGCAGACATTCACTAGGTGAGCCCAGTGGTTGCCCTGAATCTCTAGCTAGGTACAATTTTCCAAATATGCCACAGGAAGGTAAGATCCAAACCAAGCATCATGGTCCAACTGAGCTGAGTTAACAGATCAGCAGAGGTCAACGGTAAAACCAAAGCAGTCCAAGTCTGCAGGACATAACACTAAGAATTGAGGATAGTATATAGAAGTGGGAAAAAGAGAGTGTCTCAAAAGTGGTATGGAAGCTTCCTTACAAATTCTTGGCTCAGGTCTAAGATAAGCATGCCCCTGGCAAGACTTCCTGAGGCTTGTCATAACTACGAAGAACAGAAAGAAAGAAGGCAAGAACATTAAACATTGCTGATGGATGTGAGTGATCAGACCTTTTCACCAATTCATTAATACACTAAGCCCCTAGCTGAGATACCAGGAAAGATTAGATCCTCCCTGTAGAGCAAGGGCCACTCTAGTCCACCATAACAAAAACCGCCAACCAAGCCTTTAAGAAGTCAACAAAAGAAAAAAGAATTTGGAGATAGAACTGTCGTCAAACAGGGGGACTTGAGAAACATTGCGTTTTCCAAAGATGCACCCTCGCAAAGCAAGAAGACAAGCCTATAGAACTGCCAGGGAACCAGATGCCAAGTAGAGGAAGGCGGTGCTTTTCAAAGGAAGATTACTGATTTCTAAAGCCTAGAGTCTACACAATATATAAACGATTAAAGCCTACATGCACACAGCTTAAACGTTTGCTGGGCATGGAACAACAACAAAACTCAAGCAAATGTGCTCCTCCAAAAAAGGGGGAAACACAAGGGTAGGTATTACTGAGATTCTGAATTTAGAAATCAAGGACCAGAAGTAGCTACTACAAATATGATGGAAGGGATGACATGTATTGAGAGAACTAGGAAAAGTATGGACCTCGTGGACAGAGATATGAAATCTCAGCAGAGAAATTGAAACTACATTCTAGAAACTAAGGAATTTCTGGAGCTGAAAAGTTCAATGACAATAATAATAAATAAATCAGAGTAAACCAAAGATGGTTAGTAGAATAGCAATGAACTTGAATGGGGAAAATGGGTCAGTTAAAAAAAAATCCAGACTGATAACTAGAGAGAAAATAGATTGAAGAAATATAAAAAGAATCTCAGAAACAACTTCAGGACAACTGGAAATTCTATAAATAAGTATATAGAGTCCCAGAAGAAAAAGAAAGTGAGAATGGATCAAAGTACCTTTCTAACAAATGATGAAAAGGCAACCCACAGACTGGAAGACATTTTTATAATAAATTGTCAGTGGAAATATCCACACTTAAAACTGAGTAATAGAGCCGGGCGGTGGTGGCGCACGCCTTTAATCCCAGCACTTGGGAGGCAGAGCCAGGCGGATCTCTGTGAGTTCGAGGCCAGCCTGGGCTACCAAGTGAGTTCCAGGAAAGGCGCAAAGCTACACAGAGAAACCCTGTCTCGAAAAAAAAAAAAAAAAAACTGAGTAATAGTAATAGTAATTATACAATTTTGAGGCAAAGTCTCATTATATAGCCCAGGCTGGCCTCAAACTCACCATCTAGGCAACCTTGGTTAGCCGCTAACTTGTGATCTTCCCCATCAAACTTTGGATGCTAAGATTAGAGGTAAGTACCACCTCCATCTAAGTGATGGTCTATTTTTTAATGGTAAGAAGGCTTAAAAAGAGTTTTCATGAAAGAAGGCATATGGGAGGGCTAGGAAAGTCGTTTATTTGGTAGATGCTTGCCTAGCATGCATGTAGCCTTGGGTTCAAGCTCCATCATCACACAAACTAGGCTTGGTGGTGCAGGTCTACAATCCCAGAACTGAGGTCATAAAGGATGATTAGAAGTTCAAGGTCATCCTCACTACATAATAAGCTTGAAGCCAGCCTAGGATACGTGAGACCCTGTCTTTTTTTTTTTTTAAGATATCTGATTGATCAATAAACACAAATATGATTGATCAATAAATCACAAATGATACCTTAGCCATTCAGGGGAAAAACTGAAAAATAAAACAACACAGTGGTACTGCAAATCCCGTTAGATGGGCTAAGACTGAGAAGATTGGCAATACTAACTTTTGGAGGAGGGGGGATGAAAGTAAGTTAGATGTTACTAGGAAGTGACAGGTGGTAAAGGAAGTTAATAAAACAGTTCAGCAGTTTCTAGTAAGATTAAACATCCAGGGATATAAACTCTACAGCTGGGTATCACCAAAATGAACTGAGAACATGCAGCCACACAAAGGCTACCTGTAGTAACAACTTTATTCATGAAAGCCAAAACTGAGAGGAAAAAGAAAATCAAATGGCCACTGAAAGATGAATGACTAACATCGCTGTTTACACACTAGTCAACAATCAAAATATACCACCCATGAATGTGTCAATGCCAATGACTCTCCAAAACACCATAGTAAGTGAGAGATGCTGAACAGAAAGAGTGTATACACTGCGTGATGCCATTTCCATGAAGGACCAGAAGAGGCAAAGCCAACTTGTAGTGACAGATTAATAATCACCTTGAACAGGGTGTAGAGGGGCTGACTACAAAGTGGGGTGAGGTGACTTTCTGGGGAGATGGAAATGCTTTCTATCTTGACTTGAGTAGTGATTACATGGGTGTACACATTATTCAACTGTACACTTAAGATGTATCCATTTTATTGCATGTGAATTATTCCCCACAAAAAATGATTTTGTTTAATTTTAAGGCCATTTTTGATAAAACATCTATACACATATGTATATGCAAAAACAATATTGTCATATATTCATTTCTGAATAATAATTATAGATGACAAGGTCATGGATTTGAGAGGGGGGACATGGAGGGAGTTGGAAGACAGATCAAGGGATGAAATAATGTAACTACATCATTAAGTGCTTATTATGAAATTACCCCCCAAAATTTTTAATTCAAAGAAAGTTGAGCTTTAAAGGACATTAATCTCTTTACACTGGGAGCCTTATCTTCATCAACCTATGAGGACTCATTCAGGAAAAATTTTATAAGGAATAAGTTCTTTATGAATTACACTCAGACATCCCTCGTGACCGTCTATCCATTCACATTACATATTCATAACCGGAAAAAGAGATGCCCATCGTTTCTGACTTTAGGCTACAGAAGGCTATAACTGCAGTTCTCCCCTTTCTAAGAACTCTGAGTAACCGTCTTTTTTTAAGACCAGTTCCTGAAGTGAGTATCTGTATTTATTTTATAAGCAAGTCACCACACCATCTGCTATCTCAGCTGTGGGAGAGGTTAGGGTCCCCTCTCTACCTGCCCCATCCTGGAAACACCAGTCAGCTGTCAGTGGACCAGTGAGCCGAGGGCACTGATGGTCACTGTGCTGCCCTATCACTTTCGCCTGCTCAAGGAAGTTCTTGCACACTCTGTTTTTAAAACACTGCCACTAGCTAGATTTCCCTTTCCTTTGGGTTATTTCTATCTGCCGTGCGGAAGCTGACGGACAACAGTGAAGTATCATAACCAATCTGCTGGCCTGTGCAATGAGCCCACTTACTGGGAAATCTTCCTTGCTGATTTGGGGTCTTAGAAATAGCAGGAATGTACAAACTCGAATTGCAAGCTCAACTGCTGTGTTGCCTGCTTGTTGTGATCGTTTTTCTGTTCCTGAGTATCACTCTTCCAAACTTAACAGCTTAAAATGTCTGTTGTGTTTAACTTGAAGTTCGGCAGATCCGAGGTCTGGATGGGCTTGACTACATGATCCGCCTGGAATGCTAAAGTGAAACTCAAGGTATTACTTGGGCCGCTGAGGAGGAATTTGCTTCCAAGCTTATTCAGTTACTGACAGAATTTGGTCCTTTGTGTGTAGAAGACTGAGATCCCATTTGCTTTCTGGATCTAGAGGAACTACCTATGTTCTATGGCACAGGGCCTCTTCCTCTGTCCTCCAAGCCAATAATTGAGGACTGACTCCTTCTCGGTCTTAAAATCACTCTGGTGTCCTCTTCTACCACAACCAGAGAAAACTCTTGACTCCATGGATAAAGAGAAGAGCAATCAATGAAAACTTCCAAAGTCAACCTCATGCGCATGCTCATGCAAGCTATGCACGAACGCACGCACACTCCTCAAATAACATATATATTTATTTATTTATATTTATATTTATATATGTATGTATAACAAAAAAATTATTGTGGTAGTCCGGAAAGTACGTATAAAAGCCTTGGCATAGCCAGACGGTGGTGGCACACGCCTTTAATACCAGCACTCAAGAGGCAGAGGTAGAAATATCTCTGTGAGTTCAAGTCCAGCCTAGGCTACAAAGTGAGTTCCAGGAAAGGTGCAAAGCTACACAGAGAAACTCAGTCTGGGGCGGGGGGGGACACCTTGGCATGCAGTAATGATGAGAAAAAAATAGAAACAAAACTTAATTCAACAGATAATGTGCCTTTTATAATAAATTCTATATAACTTCAGCTAAAAGAAAAATGGAACTACCTTTTTACGTACCTCTAGAAATAGAAAATGCCATAAAAGAGAAACTTGTCATCTGTTTAAAACCTTTGTACTTAAAATGCTACATTTCATTCTCTGTGTGGCTAGAATACATATTAAAAATAATAATATACATACTTACATTTCTCTGTATAGATCTTTGCTATATCACATGAATAAACTCAATGGTTATCCATAAAATTTAAAAGGTCTGTTTGAAAAGCAATCTGACTCAATATATAGGCTTATTGGATCTTTGCAAAAAATCACTTTGTGGGGCCCTTAAAGAGGTCTCTCTTTCCCTTTAAACCAAGTCATATATTGTATATTGTATTTTATTTGAAGTTGTCTGCAAGTCAAGTTCAAGATTTTATCTTTTCAAAAACTTTTCCAGCTAGAAAGATTTTATTGAAAAATAAAAAATAAAAACCCAGTTGGAGCCGGGCGTTGGTGGCGCACGCCTTTAATCCCAGCACTTGGGAGGCAGAGCCAGGTGGATCTCTGTGAGTTCGAGGCCAGCCTGGGCTACCAAGTGAGCTCTAGGAAAGGCGCAAAGCTACACAGAGAAACCCTGTCTCGAAAAAAAAAAAAAAAAAAAAAACCCAGTTGGTCCTTGGTAATGAGTAAGTCCTAGAAGGAGAAAGGTCATGGCCACTGATGCAGGCAATCCCTGGGAGCCACACTAATTCGAGCACTTGAAACTAAAGCTCTTCAAGAGAGACACTGGCAGCACACGGAGGCCAGGCTATGAGGACTGATTAACAGCTGATTAAAAACAATGCCATCAAACTTGAGCTAAGGAGTCCAGTATTGTTTCCCAATCGGCATCTGTCCCGACTGTCAAGCCTACTTATGGCTAATCTGCTGTTCCAACAGGAAACCCATGCTAGCTGCATCTACACAGCTCCCAAAGCTGCCAAAGTCTTTATTTGCAGAATAATAGCCAGAAGCCTGTCACTTAATGAAAACAGCATGTATCAACTGGAGTTTGGGCCACATCAAGTCCGTACCAACTGCCTAACTTTCGCATCCAAACATTTGAAACTGCCACTGAGTACTCACTGGACGGTGTGACCTTTACAAAGTCAAGTGATCCATGCAGAGAATAGGAGCTTAATTTATGATCGTATTGCTTCCCCCATGGGCAACTTTAGCCACTGTGATCCAAGGTGAAAAACAGCAGGTTTATTCATATGTGAACCATAAAACGAAGTAACTAATGATAGTCAAGTAAACTTATTTTGTATAGTTAAAAAGTAAACCTCTTTTCATCATTATAGTCACTGGGCTATACTCATGCTCCAACTCTGTCGGGATAATATACAAGGGGAATATATAGCTGCACAAGATAGGTTTTGAGAGGAATCCGCTATCTCACTGACCCTGGAAACACACGGCCCGTGCAATGCCATAGACTCAATGGTGGAATGTGAGCTCTACGAAGGACCCTGTGGGTGGATCTGTGCATGATGAAGGTGAAGCAGTTCTGAATTAAAGCAAGAGCTCCATCTCCAAGACAAAATACACTTTGAGGTATACAACGTGTTGGGTGGTGGGGGAACGCACTGAAAAGCCACAGGTTCAATTAAAAACCAGTTGCCCAACAGCTATGTATGCCCGAGAGTGTGCAAGGCACCGGGCCTGTAGTGATGAGATGGCCACGCCTTCTCTTCTCTCACCAACTGAGCCAGGGTTCTCGCATGAAAACCCAGACCCCAGCAGCACAGTTCTCACGAAGTTCAAACCTTGTTCACTGACTCAGAACTTTGCCAGGGCCTGAAGTTAATGTCTCCCTGAGGTCACTTTCAATATAAAGAACCTTATAGAACTCTATTCAATAACAGAGTAACTGATGCGATTGGAAATTTTCCATTAACCACTGATGTTATGTTTAAGAATCTAGAAGAATTTGAGAAAATTCTCCACTCCTGGCATGAAATGGTACTGATGTGACTAACAAAGCTGGAAAAGCTGGTGTCTGACTTGTGGGGATTCTATAGTCTACCCAAACTGCTGTTGTTTGCAAAGAGGGACATACCGATGCACAACATGATTTTTAAGAGTCCAAGTGGGCCCCTTTTCTTTATCTATGATCGGTGCAGAATTGCGTAGCTAAAGACACTAGACATGGATTCATTAATAGTGAACCCTTGTTCACAGTACTACCTCCCCCCATAACCAGTGGTTCTAACTACCACTGGCATGCACCAAACTACACTGAAATCACCTACTGCTTCCACAAAATACTGTGCTTGGTTTCTGCACTGTTTTCTATTTCTTCACTTTGCTCCTCCCTTTCTGAGCAATGGGATCAACTCTTTCCTATCCAGCCCAAATATTCTACCTTGAATCCTCCCAAATGTAAAGTTCTCTTTGGAATCTCTCATACTTTTCCCTTTTTTGTTTTAAGGGTACTTCAACTAGTCTACCCAATAATGTGCATGCCATGCCTCTTTTTTTGTTTTTGGGTTTGGGGGGGTTTTGAGACAGGAATCTCACTAAGTAGCTCTAATTGTCCTGGAACTCAACTGTGTAGACCAGGCTGGCCTCAAACTACAGAGATTCAACTGCCTCTGCTTCCCAAGTGCTGGGATTAAAGGTGTGTGCCACTACCCCCAGTGGAATATCACATCTTACATCTTTGCCTATTATCCCCCATACATGTGCATACACATACAATGTGTAACACACCTACACACACACACACACACACACACACACACACACACACACACACACAACTTGTTAAACACTTGTTGACTGTCAAAAGAATTGGGAGCTGGGGCTTTGAAGGTCCATACTGTATACACAGTTGTGTATATATCCTGTCTTGAGAATTTGCACTCTAGGAAGGGACTAAGCAATGTCCACCTAAGTTCCCCCAGGGGATCCAACAAGTTTATTGGGCATTCTTAAAGAGTAGGGTTACTGACAAGAGCATTGGTGAACCCATATTAGTCACACCAAAAAAATGTATCCCCAGCATGGATTGCCCATACTGTACAGATGAGATCACTTTCCCTAGTCTTCCCTTACCTAATACACTAGCCCCTTCCCAAGACCCCAAGGCCACATGCAATTAGGGTTGGGAGGAATGGTTGGATATGCAGGTGAGGGTCCACTGACACTCCTATTGCTTCCTTGTGTGAGGGAAGGTCAACAGTCCATAAGCTCAGCTGTGATCTTTTATCACAAACAGGCATAGCTGGACTCATGAAGATGGCGGCAGTTTGGATTGGAGGGCAGTCCTGTGCAACCAACGCTTACGTACGTTTTCCAGGAAAAGGACTCATGGCTTTATCAGGTGGTCCCACCTGGTACTGATTGACATCCCTAGGATACATGTGCAGCAACTGTAACGTTGGGAAAGGGAAGCATTCCCACCTGGTACTGGTCTGAGATGACACCTGTCTCAGGAAGACCCTGGCAATGCCCAGTTTCCTGTGTTCTCTCATCGCTCAGCCTTTTTATCATATAAACTTCTGAGCAGTCAACATCTATTATTAAATTCTGTATTTTCAGAACTTAAACTTTTACTCATGAACATAGCAAGCCATTTTTGATGTTAAAAGGCATATAACTTCAGGAAACAAGTTCTCAAAAAAATAAGTAATTCAAAGATATGAAAGATAATGTAGTGTTTGCCATTAATAATACTTTCTCTGCGCTGGGAATATAGCTCTCAGTGGTTAAAGAGCTTGCCTAGCATGCACAAGGCCCTAGAGTCAATCTTAGAAGTGGAAAAAATAGTACTTTTCAATCAGCACACACAAATAAGGCACTAAGGAAATGCATATTATAAGACAACATGAGTTTATTAATGTTCAATTAATATTAAAACTATACATGAGTTTTGTCAGTGAGTGACTTGAGTTCATTCCACCTTAGAGGTGCCAAGTGATTGTATCAAACTTCTATCTATAAGATATGCTGAATCAAACAACATAAACAATCCAATTCAAAGGGCATCTTTTTAAAAAAGAACGTGAGTACTTAGCTACAAAGATTAGTCAATTAAAAGACATCATTTTAATGGGTCATATTTATCATAAAGAATCAGTGTACAATCAAAGCTAAATATATTCTTCCCAGGTATATCAAACATAAGCAAAATAATGTCGAAAGAATTAACATTACTAAAAAGTAAAACGCTTTTATGAATAGTATAAACATCACAGCACATTATTACTAACTGGCAATAGGAAACAAGAAGTTATGCTTCAATGTTGAATTTTTATAATTTCTATTTAGGACAAACAAAAACTTCAACAACTATGTAAATCACAAATTCTAAGCGGTGACTCATAAGAGGGGTCTCTTCAAGCACACGCAATAACGTACAAATGCGTCTCTTTCCAATGCATGAGAAGCCCATTTGCAAACCAAACACAGCAACTTTGGGACCCACTCTCCATGTGCTTTACCTCTGAAAACTATAGCTGGAGGATCACACAGTGAAAGTTGCTTTGAGTGTGCCTAATTTTAAAAGTGGCAACAACTCACTAGCTCTTTTCTATTTTCTTGATTTGCACATTTCAAACGGCCATGTTAACCATCAAATATGTACATTTTAAAGGTAAAAATAACAATTATATACAGCTTCAAAGATCACATCCTAACCACAGAGGCCTCTCTCATCTAGTGCAAGAGTGAGAGTATTAACCACCAGATCCTGCATCGGACCAAAGAAGCATCAACAGTACATCCAAATTATTTGTCCCCTCTCAAACGCTTTCATTTTTCTTTTCATGTTTCCAGTCCGCCTAATTTGAAACTGGCAACAGCCACAAGAGCAATGCTTTATGCCACAAATCAAGTCTTTTCCCATGAGTCTCTTCCTATCCCAAGCCTCCTGTTTATTGAAGGCAATTTTACCATTCAGATCAAATTCAGATGTATAAATCCCAGATACCTGGGTATGAAATACGCAAATCTGCCAAGAAAATTAAATATTTGTCTTCTTTTCTTTTAATATAATCCACTATATAATAGTGAACTAAATGTGTTTGTTTCATAGAAACAACTTACATTTGCCAATACAGGGCAAATGGTCTATGTACAGATACATCAGGACTGCCTAACTGACAGTGAGTGTTGCTGGCCAGGCTCCATGCCAAGGGAGCTAATATGGTGGTGCTCGCTGCTGAATGGACTTCCCCTTCAGGATACGTCGGATCTGAAAGAGAAATGAATTGTGAAGTTTATTTCTAGTGGATCAAAGTGGGATACTTCTGCCAGACTTTCACTCCTCTCATAAACCCTCTACTATGTCCCTAACTTGTAAGCATAGTTGACTCAACTCGTCAGCCCCAAGACAACTTTTACAGCTATTTCAAGTTTCCTGTAATGACTGTTGAGTGCAAGACAGTAGCACATTTCCATAAACACTGAAAGTCAGCAACTGAAATAGGACTGTATTCCTCTGCTAATCTTTACCACTAGTACCTGTGAGAAGACCTACGACATGGCAGTAATTGTGGCATATTAGACTATCTCACTTATCGGGAAGCAAGCCTCCAGTAACAAGAATGCAAAGTCCCTGTTATACACACCCAAGCACATCTCAATGACTTCCAAGTCAAAACAGTGGCCAGAATCCCCAAATGTTAAAGCAACTGTGGGTAACTCTACGGGTCCCAGGACAGCCCCCATACTCATCTACAGTGACTACTTTTGTATCCCAGTTGGACACACTGTGGTGTCTACCTGTCAGCCCACCACAGACTACAAGCGGTGACTTAGAAGAAAAGATTGTGGTGGCTGCTTATAGCTGCTAAAAAAGGAAACCTGTCCAATGACCAGAGCCTAACGATGAAGGGGAGGAGAAGCCCTCTCCACGACACCACACAATACAGAAGGACAATGACAGCACCGAGGAACATGAAGAGCCTCACACACAGTAATGCCTGGGAAGCTCTGCGATGTCCATCACAGTAAAGCAGCAGACACTGGGCTGGAGATCTGCCGTTTACTAACTAATCATGGTTCCTGTCCTCTCTAAGAGCTCCTTTTTCCCGTTAAACCTTACTGAAAAGCGTTTATATTTTTAAATGATATACATGAAAACTGCCACAAACTATCGAGTGTCTAAGTTCCAAAGAGCTCCACAGACCAGAGGTACTAGAACATTTTGGTTCTGATGACAGCTAGGAATCAAAGAGAAGGCTAACCTGCATAAATTCATTTACAATTAATAATATATGGAATCATCTATCCACAGCTACCAATCGCCCTGATTCCCTCCGGGAAAAGATGACCATCAAAAATAATTTCTTAAAAAGATGAAGTCTTATGGAGAAAAGTTTACTCATGTGAAACTATTCAACCTCTAATGATAAAACATAACCATACTTAATAAGCACAGCATAATTTTAACACATTCTAGGTTCTTTTCCATTTCTTACGAAGGACCAGTTAGTAAACAGAACTATAAAAACTGATACTCACTAAGCATTTATTACATGGGCCTGAACTACTTCAAACACTCTACACTACAACAGTCTACTTGCAGGGCATCAGCTGGCCTTTGTCCTGCACAACCTCCTCCCTCTTTGTATTTCAGACCAAAGGGCCTACAGGAATTTCCACACCCTCCCGTGGCCCTCACCTGTTCTCCCACAGGGCCATCAGGGACCAAATGCACCGGCTGCTCATTCTCCAAGTTCCGAGTACTCGGGTCCGCTCCCTTCCTCATCAACAGGCGGACAGCATCCAACTGTGTCACCCGATACTGCAGGCTGGCAGCAACGTGGAGGGCGGTGTTTCCATTGTAAGCCTGAAAACCAAGACGCGAAATGACGCACACATCAGGAAGGGGGTAACTCCCTAAGAGCAGCTCAGCAACTTGCAGGTGGGAGGGAGGCTTTCAAAAATTACCTTTGCATTCACAAAAGACAGGCAACTGGGCAACTCCAGAAAGAGGCGAATGAGCTCCAGATTTGCTTCTTCTGCTGCCAAATGCAGGGCTGTGCGGCCACTTTTACGATCCTTGGGAAGGCAAGAAGGGGAAGAATGAAAATCCAGACATCGTGCTTTAGACAGCACACCCTTAGTCCTCTCAAATGTCCAAAGCAACGTTCAAGACTACTTCAGATGTTCCCTTCTCCGCAGAGTCTCCCCAAAGCCCCAGTTCAATGGAATCTCCTATTCACTTGTATTCTCAATTAATTTTATCTACCAGATTCTTATCACATTCTACTCATACACAGAGCAGCCATTAAAATGTAGAGATATAAAATGCTGCTTTTCGTATATGTTGTATCAAAGTCCACTTATTATGTATTCCTGTGTTTCCAGACTTTGGTGGCCACCATGTAAAGCGATAGGGGGGACAGCAAGCTCCATAGGGACCCACGTGGCCATCTGTGTCCCCAACATACTTAACACGGTGTTTTAGGACACAGGAGATAATAAATAATCCCCAGAATTAAAAAGAGTATTTCCAGTTTAAAACACTTATTTCCAGGTTAACACGGGGCCAGTGAGATGACTCAGGGGTTAAGGTGCCTGCTGTCAATCCTGAAGAGCCAAGCTGAGTCCCAGGACTCTGAGTAGAAGGAGAGAACCAACTCCTATAGGCTGTCCTCTGACCTCCACGTGGACCCATACACAGGCGCACACACAAAACAAAAATCTAACAAAAGCATTTTTAAAAAAATAAATCAAAATTAAAAAAGGCAAATTCCAGGAAAAAAAAAAAATCATTCCCAAAAGCACCGTCTATACTGTCAGCCCATAAAAACAAGAAGCCAAAGTAACATCCATGTCCAGCTTCTTTGAACTTTTAAACAAGCACTAATTTATTTCACAGCTAAATGATTTGTTTGTTTGTTCGTTTGGATAACCCACAGATTAAAAAGAAATTGAGAAAGCGGATTAAAGGATCTTTTCACGACTAAGCTTCTTAACTACACATACAAAGCTATTCACTCCATCAACTTAAAAATAAGAGGGGGTGTGAGGAAGTAGTTTCAGTCTGTGCCTGCAAGCCAGGCCTTTGCCACACACACCCCTCCCCCACCTCTAACCTCGACTGTGAAGTTACCTTCGCCTCCACAGCCGCTCCCATCTGAATCAGACACTTGATGGTGTCAACCAGACACTTATTCTTTAGTAAAAGATCCTGCACTTCAGGAGAATGAGGCTGTTGGTTCCTCTGCAGCTCATGCACCACAGCGTTGTGAGCCACGACCGCACAGTGGAGGGGAGTCAGGCCTAGGAAAGGGGTACACGAGAAGTCAAGCCCTCCATCAAGTCTTTTGGTCACTACAATTATCCTAAGGATGGTTCCTCGTTTCACTTAAAACGGCCTCTATAAAACCTAGTGAGGTAATCCGCATACAGCCAGGCAGTTTAAATGCCAAGTTTACCCATAAAACATGTAGCTTTATTTACCTCCTCTCTTTCTTAGTATGATACTGAATACTCCCAGAATTCATGTGCCCTACTTTCCACGTGGTTCTTTATCTAATAAAATATTAGTTGCTTACCATCATAGTTAGTTGCCTCAAGATCCACAAATTGATTGCTCCTCACTGCTCCCTTCTGGATTGCCTGAAAATTTGTAAGATACACACCTGTTATCCAAAGGCAAGGTACACAAATGGCCATCAACTACTGTGCTAAGAAATGAATCAACTCCAAACAGATTATTTTAGCAAGCAGCCTACATGCAACTTCTTATATCCATGCCCCATGTCTTTGGTGATGCAATGATGGAAGCCTGCTTTCTGGCCTCTTACCTGGAGCACCTGGGAGTGGCCCTTCTCCGCACAGACGTGCAGAGGTGTTCTTCCCCAGCAGTCTGTGGTGTTCACCTGGGCACCAAGGTTCACCAGATCTTGCACTATGAGGTGCTGATTGGCAGCTACGGCCACCTGGAAGGCACTCTGTAGACATTCAGAGAAGAGAGATGTTTTTTTAACCTACGACACTATCATCACAAGGAAAATGAAACTAAACTATGGCTACGGGGAATGTCCACACCAGGAAAATAAATCCTATTAATAAACAACCAAATACAGCAAGAGGAGGAAACTAAAATAAGTTGAGGGTGAGGCTTAATTACACGCAATCTTTGGTCAAACAACTACAAAGAGAACATTAATAACTTCAAGGTTGACGGTGGCAAAATGTCAATATCTCAGAGTTAATATTAACCAAAGTCCCTTGATTTGGGGGCTCTTGAGCAATCTGCACCTGAGACTGGCTAGCGCTCACTTTAGCACATCGTTGCCATGCCAACCCCCTCCTCACCTGTCCGTTGTGTTCTTTAACATCCAGCATGTGAAGTGCGTTCATCTTTCTGGCGAGAACGTAGGCGAGTGCTCGCCTCCCTTGGGCAACCGCGATGTGGAGAAACCTGGCGAAGAGGCAAGGAAGAGAGAGGAATGGCTTCTGACCTCGTTAAGTTGTTCTAAGAAAACAAAAACTTCCTTCACCCTGGTTCTGATACACTGATACACTCAAATGAAACATCACAGAGAAGAACTTGGCCTCTCTGACATGTTGGCAGTCCGTCTGAACTGCAAGAGTAAAGATAAGAAGAAGCAATGCTGAACACCATGCTGAACATTTAAAATCTATTGTTTTTTAATGTTCATATTATAAGTATAAACACTTATATATAATTGTATGACAGAAACATCAGTATTTTATGTGTAAAGAAAATAGAGGCATGGGGATTTTAAGTTACTTGCCCAAAGCTATAAAGCCATCAGGACAGAGTAGGATCCAGCCTACGGATTGACTCCTAATTGATGCCTAGTCATGATCTAATTGCTTCTGCTCTAAAGACATATTCTACATTAGTCTTCAAATCAGGTTAATTTAAGAAAAGATAAAAGGAACATCCTTTCTAGGAATATGAATTATCACATGTGCCCACCAATAAGGTTCAACTGTGAAAATACATGAGCTCAAAAAAAGGATACTCACGTGTCACCATCTGAATCCTTAAAGAGAAACTGGTCTTGAGAAATATTCGCCAATTTGCTTTCTTCCTGCTCTACCTGCCACTGAAAAAATGACTTCCCCAGCTGGGTGGTGTTCATCGGGCTTCCCATGATGTTCTGGAGTGACAGGGAAGTACCTAACGAGGGCGAGGCAGCTTCATGCACCCCGATTGCCTCGCAGGCACTGTTGGGCATCAGGCTGAAGTTCTGCAGGTGAGTCTCATTTTGTTGTGGGACGCTAGGGGAAGACTGAATGGGAACAGCAATATTCTCAGATTCCCCGTGGCCGCTCAGAAGAGACACAAAACTCTGGCTCGTGCAGAACGGTGAGTCTTGATTATCAAAGGGGTTCGAGTCATACTTGGGAGACTGGGATGTTGTGGAATAAGAACTGAACTGCAGGGCCGGGTTGTGTGGATAGTTCTGTTGCGGCGGCAGCTGCTGTGGTGGCTGCTGTGCCGGCGCTGGCAGCGGCTGTGGCTGCATGTTCTGGGTTTGTGGCGAATACTGGTACATAGAAGCTTGGTCCATCATCTGTGGAGAGCCACTGACTTGGAATGACTGGTATTTTTGAGGTGGAGAGAAGACCTGCCCTCCATGGAAATCCTGGCACTGGTCTCTCGGGGAGTTCTGGGGTATCACAGGGCTCATCCAGCTAACCTGGACAGTGTTTAGTGAAACTGGGCTGCACTCGTTCTTGATGTTTATAATGCTCTGAAGCAGATCAGTACCGCTATCCAGTTTGGATTCAATTCGACGAACATCTTCCATGCTCTCCCCAGGTGCAGGTGTTTGAGGTGATGTCTGGAGAGAAGGAAAAAAAAACAACTTTCACAATCACTTCCTTTAAAAGAACTCCAAGAGCCAGGTGTAGACTCAGTGGTAGGGTACATGGCAAGGCTTCAGTCACGGGCACCAAAAATAACTTTTTAAAATAGCAGCACTATCCCAGGAATGGTCCCACAGCGTGTCCAGAGGAAAACAGTGAGATGCTCACCACGAAGTGAGTAGACAACAGAGCGGGCCTTTTGCAAACTGGTCCATCAGACAGAGTATCAGTCTCCTTCCTTTTCCCCACAGTGGATACTGCGCTCTTCAATTCTGCTCCCAAAGAGAGAATATGCAATATGTGATCATTCCACTTTACAAATTCCACCTAAGTCATTTTACTGCAAAAACACCAATAAAATCATGAATGACTGGAAGTAGCTCTTACCTGTGAGTTGCTCAATGTTCACACTCTGTGTCTACAAGGGAAAAGATTCCAATTTAGTACATATAAAATGGTTTCTCACTTAGTAAAGAGTTCTCTCTACCACCTTCTACAACACACCATAAATCTGAGAAAATAAATACTGACAGAACAGCTATCTCCATGTTCATTCTCTCTCTCTCTCTCTCTCTCTCTCTCTCTCTCTCTCTCTCTCTCTCCATTTTCACTTCTAGCCTGGTCAGTCCTAGGCAAGATGAAATAAGTATGACCACCCGATTCTTTCCTCTCTAATCGAAATGCTCTATTTTCACTGAATCCTGTGAATTTCCTTGTCCCGAAACTGCTTTCATGTGTTTGCTCATTAAGTTTCTCTTACACGCCTGGCACTGAGCCAAGTGGAAGGACCACGGCAAATAACAAAAAATATATCCTGTCCTACGATCTCGGGTCATTTATGAAGAACTGCAAGTGACTTACTGGACCTAGGTTAGCCAATAACCCTGACAGACTAGGCTCCCGCTCGCTCAAAACGAAGAGCAGACTTCACCTTAAACTCATCCACGGACGGGCCAGAAGTCTTCTGCTTGTGGCTTCGGATGTGCAGCAGGAGCTCCTTCACCGAGTTCTTCACACGAACACCCTGAAAAGGTCCTCTCTGCTGCCTGCCAACCCCCATATGGGGCTCAACTGTTCAAAAGAAAAAGAAACGCCTCAATTACATCTCTTCACAGCCATGAAATCATGACAGACCCCCAAGACGGCAGCTTGATGGAGAAAGTCCTCAACAGCAGACTGCAGAGCCTTTCCAATGTCTCGGTCAACAGATTCTCGTCATCAGTATCTAGTACTTCTCAAGGGGTCGGTGTTGCCTGATAAGATTTTCCTACCAGGCACCCTAAGAATTAAGGCGCTATGAAATGTGGTCCAGGATCCTTGGAGCCAAAAGACAAATATACCCAAGTAAAGCCTCTCTGTCTCTCAGATCTATTGACTCGTGAAATAGGATCAGAGGTTTTGCCAAGATTGTTGACTTATAATTATTCTTGACTTTGAGAAATCCTTGGAGGAGCAGAGTATAAAAGAAGCATTTGTAGTTTTTAAAACAAAGTCTTTTATGTTCATATAGAAAGTATAAAGTACCTTCCCTTCATTCACCTAAGAAGGAACAAAACTTTCTCTAAAGATCTCAAGGTACCAAAGCCTAACAATTAACACTGCCTTAGATTTCTTGGTATTTCCTTAATTCATTGGTGCCAAGAAAGCTGCCTAAGTTCACTGAGCACATTTCCACATACACACACAGGATTTCCCCCTCATTTACTGCTCTTAGAATTACGTACACGGGCATTCTAAGTAAAAAGGAAATAGGCGTACTCACTTTAAAATTTCAGAATGCAGTTTAAAATTTACTATGAGTACAGTATTCCACTCCTGGCCACAACTATGTAACAAGCTCTTGCATATGAACTGAACACAACATTCAGAAAGTCAGGAAATGAAGAGCTAGTCCACTATTCAAAACAGGAAAAATAAAATGGAGAACAAAGCATAATTTGACCATCTATATCACAAGTATATAAGACCAACATCTCAGTGATGGAGCAAATAAAATGATCAGATGGTCTTGGGGTTTAAGTTCAGGGATTTCAACAAACACCCAAATAGACAGTATATAACAACATTCCTCTGGACTGACAAAGAGTTAAAAACTCCATGCCCACGTC
>CABHPR010156265.1:7901-33149 GCA_902168415.1 Peromyscus melanophrys
TCTTTCTTTCTTTCTTTCTTTCTTTCTTTCTTTCTTTCTTTCTTTCTATTTTTTAAAGAAAATAAGATTACCAGTTTTGGGTTGGTTCATTTGTTAGTCAGTCAAAGGAACTGTTTTCCATAATATGGTAATTAAATTTTGTTTAATTGCAGCAGCCAACGGAATGTATTCAAAGAATATTAATCTGTTTAAAACTAGTAGTCTTTCAATAAGACTATTCCTCTATCAAAGAGTTGAGGTTCGGGTAAGACAGAAGTAAGTAATTTCAGACATAAGCAAATGATTTGGGGTGACTTCCCCTGATGTTTAATTACTACAGGAAGTTACCAATATCACTCCAGAGTTCATTCAGAATCAAAGACAACTCAAAACAATTGAAGAGCAAACTGCACGAGTCATCTATAAGATACAACTATAGATGAGATTTTTTTTTAAGAAGTTAAGAAACAGTAATTCGTGAAAGTATGAGGTAAAATCTACTAACACTTTCACTAGTGAGGGGAAAATTAGAAGAGTGACAAAAAAAGGCTTCACTGAATGAGGAGAAGAAATGATGAAACCATAAGCAGAAGATAATTTGTGGAGAGCTTTGAAAGTACCGTGTTGTTGAATAATAACATGGTAAGTGTCGTCGGTAGTGAATTCATCCTGCTGTAGCAGACCAAGCCACTGCCGTTTTCACACGGTGTCAGATATTAGAAATTGAAGGTGCTTTATCTTTTCCTCAAACCTCGCTCTACTCTCAGTTTTTCTAAAACACTTTCTCCTCACTTAGGTGATACACAGAAACTTCATAAACTGAGTTGTATGATCAAAATTACATTGGTCCATCAAAGTTATTGTTAGGGCCACAAGTTTAGACTGCTAGTAGGGAATGGTCGAATCATCCAGAAGTACAAAGTGCGTGTCCCAACTGAGTGTGGCCGTGTGGCCATACCCTCCTCTGAACTTCCACAAAGGCTCCTGGCAGACTGTCCTTCTCTCCCTCCCTCTCCTTCCTCCTCTGCCTGCTCCTTCTCTTCCCTCTTTTCTTCTTCCCCCTCTCTCTCCCTTCCCGAACCACCACCTCTCCCTTCCTGACCACCCCCCTCTCCCTTCCTGAACCCCTCTCTTTCAGCTACTTACAGGAAGGACACATGGAAGGAGGGAGGTCACTACAAGGGCAAAGACATATATTTATAATTCTCTTAAGTAATTTTGAAATTCATGTGTGTACATATATGTATAAAATGTATGTTTTTCAAACTATCATATTGTGCATGGTAAGTATGCATAATTTGCCAAGTTAAATAAAATGTCTAAAAAAATAAAATGTTTATACCCTATGAGAAAAGTCCAAGTTTATATAAATAAGCAAAAATAACTTTTTAAATCTCAAAAGAGTTAAGAAATATGCTGAGAAAGATGGCCAATACGTAAGTAAACTAAGAATTGCAGGCAGGAAATCTGGGTGCAAGGTCTTCAGCCTAAAAGACAGCTTTGTAGATGGAGGAGCTCAGGACAGAACCCAGTGTCTCAGCATGCCAAGCATTCCTCTGCTGAGCTACACTAGCAACATCAAAACTTGCTTCATCAATACCCCAGTGAGGTCTTCCTATCTGTGACTTTCAGACCCTAAAAAATATTGGCTACATAGATCCCTTTTACACAACTCTGTTCCTTCTGAACCTGCTAGACTGCATTCTGTCTCGAAGTCACACTAAGGAAAGGTTAACAATGCCAAGGCTCACTAGTCTAGGTGCTGCACTCTTGGCCCCAAAGTCAACTCCCAAGATGATGCCCAGAGGGCACTCCCATTGGCCCACCAGAAGGCATCCCTAGATACAGCAATCATCTACAACTTGAACAACTTGATATTTCTCTATAGATTTGCTTCTTGGAACCATGTTTATGTCTTACACATTAAAATTTAAAAATCAATTCAACACACAGAGAGAGAAACCATTTTAAACTCGAATACCAACAGGAAAAAAACCTTAAGAAATATAACACTTATCAAAATACATTGTATACATGTATGAAGTTGTCAAAGAATAACTAAACATATTTTTAAAATATGACACCATAGAAAAAAGAGGATGGACCCAAGTGAATGTTTTGTGCAGATCCTTGGCACAATTGCTTGTTAGATACAATAGAACCACACTTGAATTCTGAGTTCTATTTAGTATGTAACTTTAAGTGTGTGTGCATGTGCGCGCGTGCGTGCGTGCGTGTGTGTGTGTGTGTGTGTGTGTGTGTGTGCGCGTGCGTGTGTGTAGAAATAAGGCCAATGTTGGAAGAAAGTATTCTCACTGTGAAAGAGGGTGGACTGACTGGTTGTGTGTGTCAACTTGACACAAGCTAGACTCATCAGAGGAAGGAGCCTCAGCTGAGAAAACACTACAATGAGATCTAGCTGTAAGGCATTTTTTCACTCAGTGATCAATGGGGGAGAGCCCAGCCCGTGGCGGGTGGAGCCATTCCTGGCCTAGTGGTCCTGGGTTCTGTAAAAAGGTAGACTCAGCAAGACATGGGAAATAAGCCAGTAAGCAGCTCCCCTCCATGGCCTCTTCATCAGCTCCTGCCTCCAGGATCCTGCCCTGTTTGACTTCCTTCAGGGATGAACAGCAATGCTGAAGTGTGAGCCAAATAAACCCTCTCCTCTTCACCTTGCCTTTTGGTCATGGTGTTTCATCGCAGCAGCAGAAACCCTAACTAAGACAGAGAGGCTACACAAATATCAGCAAAGGCAAAGAACAGCTCTGGCCTAGCTTTGTCTACTAAAACAGTGCATGGACAGTTGTACGCAGACGATGAGCAGAACTAGCCTTAGGTATTGATTACTCTGTATGGATACTACCAAAAGGAAACCAGTGTTCTGGGAGAATTTGTTGTTGCAAGTGGTGCTAGGACAGGGAAAGTACAATGTGAGCCTAGACTATCATTAAATTAGTTAAAGAATTAAACCAGTTATTGAACAATAAAAGTCAATGATCTATAGAACACATAAGAATATCCGAGTCTACACTGACGTAAAAGAGAAAGCAAAGGAAGGAAGGAAGGAGGGAAAGGCAACTTTTTCTTGTGATATCATGCCAATACACAAATACAGAAAGAATTCTGACCATCATGCAACAATGGATTCAGACAAAGTTAATTTTTGCAGTAAGGGACATTGGGCCAAGAGAGGGCCTCATAAATGCTAGGCAAGCACTCTACCATGGAGGTATATCCTCAGCTTCAGGCAAAATTTATCAGTCAATTGTAAAACTATAGATAAAAGTCTGATTTTAAAAAGCCATGTATGTGGTTTCAGAGAATTTGCCCATGGAGTTCTGATGAAATTTGGCTCTGAGGGAAGGGAGTAGACTCCACAGCTCAGAAGTGGTGCTGTTCGGACTTACAGACCAGTACACAGCACACAGAGCCTTAACTTCAGAGACGGCGTAAGTTAATCCAATGGGCTAACTCATGACAACTTTTAGTTTGTTTATTTTTTGTCAAGGACAAGATTCTGTGGCCCAGATTGGTCTGGAACTCAATATGTGGTCCAGTCTTCTTCAAACTCAGCAATCCTGATGCTCCAGCCTCCGGAGGTACCTTCGCCACCATGCTTCAGATATTTGGGATATCAGATTTATTTATTGTGAGTGAAGAGTATTTTTTTCTCAGCCTGGTGCGTGTCCTATTGTTCTGAGTTTTTCACAGGCTACTTTTTAACTTTAATGAAGTCCAATATATTAATTAATGAGCGTTTTCCTGGATCGTGTCTTTGGTGCTCATTTCTGCTTTTGAAGAGCCACTGTTCTCTGCTGAACCTAGAAACCGAACCTTTGTGTCTGCTACTGCGGCAGCAGAGCCTTGGGCAGAGGTGGAGCTTAGTGACTGTCAGTGGCAGCTGCACCTGTATGGATCCTGGGTGAGGTTGCTGCAGCCAGATCCCTTCGATAGGCTGCAGAACCTTCTAGGATCCCTGGTGACGCTGAAATCCACAGGTCTGTGCTTTGCGGTCAAGTGGGCTTAAGCCCTAGCCGGTGTGGACAAAGGCCAAGGCAGATGTTCACGTTTTCATTTTAAATTGTTTTCACAGTTCCTTTTCCGAGCGAGGCCAATCTACATTTGTAAATTTGGGCCTTTGAGTTGCAGAAAACGTTCCAGAATAGGGGTGAGGAATCCTTCTTCCCTCAATCCTTCCTGCCTGTGCCTGGGATGCGACTTGGTCACCAGAAGAACCGGCAGTGCGGAAGGTTTTGAAACTTGTTTTCCTCCTAGCGATTCTGAGACTGAGGTTTGTTGAGGTCTCAGAAGGAGCTGCTATGGTGCAGCCGGACTTTATTCTTAGTAGTCCAATAGTGACTCCCCAAAGACAGAACAGCTATGCGTAACACGCTGGAATTTTTAAAAGATAGGAAGTGTGTACGACCACTCTCCCACACTGGGGGATGTAGCTCAGTGGTAGAGCGCATGCTTCGCATGTATGAGGCCCCGGGTTCGATCCCCGGCATCTCCACAAGTTTTTACCTTTTTTCTCACAATAATATATATTTAAATTTCTTTCCCACGATAATATCTGTAACCTTTTCGTGTCCTTATGTTTATTTCGTTTTTATATGACTATCTAAACACCACGACCTTCTTAGAGAGAACTCTGAGGTGGTTGTTGGAAGTCAGGTGGAAAGTCATCCAGTGAGAGCATCCCGAAGGAAGATACAATCAGTAAAAATAAAATGACTCCAACTTATTTTTTTGGGAAATAGTGGGAAAGGGAGAGGTTCCAATATCATCCATTGCTAATATTCATTGAGAATTCTATATAGGAATTTAGGGGTCCCCTGAATAGAGAATCTCTCACACATTGCTCCAATTACCATTTTATTTCTTACAATGGCTTTGGCCTTATTAACAGCTTCTGTACAGGACAGCTAATCATGTTCAGTGTGAGAGGTCTAGGGAAATGGCGGAGTTGAGCCTGGAACCCCAGCTTCCCAGGCTGAAGCAAAAGCACCAAAAGCTATTGAACAATGCCTGCCTGAGCAACCTGGAATAAAACTTTAAAAAGCCAGGTGAATGGTCCACAGGTGCTGAGCTTGCCTATCTGGCAGCAGGCTCTGGGTCCAGGCCCCAGCAACACCATTGTAACAACAAAAGACAGCTGTAGAGCGAGTTGATGGAAACCCATAAAAGCCTGAAGTCCTGAGAGCCCGACTGAGTTTGGATTCTGGACACCGAATCACTCGTTTTCGGGATCCTGGGTTCTGTGTTGTAACTGTTACGGAATAAGGCTGAAACTCGAGCAGAGAGCTCTAGTTCTGAAGCTTAAGTGGATAGAACCTCAATGTTCCTTTCCTACTGAACACTTTTCACATCAGGAAATCATCCAGGAATATTACGTCTGCTTTAATTTGTTTTTAAACTTGTCTTTCCTTGTGGAAATAGGCTTTGAAACTTGACTAAGAATCACTGATTACGTTGGAAAACAGCCTGGGCAAGGTGAGCATGACCTTGGCTTTAATTAGCACCAAGTATCTGCATCTCTTTGTATTTGCTTCATGTATAAGAACACAACTACAGAATGCTCTTTTCTAAATAGTCATTCTAAGCATTCATGTAATTTTTTATTCGTGGCATGTCAGACTAATTTGCTTTTATTTCTCATTCTAGCTAGGGGTTTGTTGACTTGGAAGAAAAATTATGTATCTAGTTTAAATGAACTCTGTGTTTTATTCCAGGATAATAAAGAACAAGTTAGGAAATGTTTGTTGAAAAGGAAGGGTATTGGTTTTGCTGGGTTTAAAAGCATGGCTTATCTGCATGGCCGACCGTTCACCATCTGTGATGGAGATGTGGCTGCCTAAGCAAAACGAAGTTTACAAGACTAATAATGAAAACCAAGGAAAGACTGTTGGAAAACAACCAGGGGCCACTGCCCTGCCCATCACACGTAGTTACATGAAATCTAAGCTCTTATTTGCCTTTCCCAAAGTCCTAGAATACTGATTTCTAGACTGTGTTTTTAAGTTTAAAGCATCCTGACCTTTTCAAATAGTTCTCTTGCAATATGGCTTGTTATTTTGTCTGTTCCTCATCCATAGGATGTACCATTTCTGTATTTTGATGTGATTAGTTCCTTATCACTCAAATTTTACTTCAGCAGGGAATAGAATAGGAAGCACACACCTGCAACCTCAGCATCTAGGAGGCTGATACAGGAGGATCACTGTGAGTTTAAGGCCAGCGTGGGCTACAGAGTGAGACCCTGTCTCGAACGAACAGCCAAACTAGCTACATCAAAAACAATCAACGACAAGAGATGAACATATTGGAGCTGGGGGATGGCTCAGTGGGCAAAGTGCTGAAGAACCTGGGGACCTGAGTTTGGATTCCACCACATGCACGTTAAAGCCAGACATGGTAGCATGTGTCTGTAACTGGCTAGTTTAGCCTAAATAACAAGCTCCAGGTTCAGTGAGAGACCCTGTCTTGAAAACAAAGGTGAATGGATTGGGACTTGGACTAAGTAACTACCAGGTTCTTAGCCTCTTTTGGGTTCAGATAGCTATGTAAGCCAGCCCAATAAATCTTCCTTGTCATATGTAAAATAATTAAAATAAAATAAAATAAAATAAGGGCTCAGCTGGTAAAGATGCCTGTTGCCAAGCCCAGTGACCTGAGTTCAATCCCCAGGACCCACACAGCGGAAGGAGAGAATCAATTTCTGCAAACTGTCTCCTGACATAGACAAAAGCAAAATAAATAAAATATTAAAAAAATAAAATAAGGCAGAGAGTTATAGAGAATGACCTCTAACCTCCATGTGCTTATGCTTGCGTAGGTGCATCTGTGTGCAAATATGCACATATGCATACACACTGTACACGCACGCACACACAAATCCGCCTCGGTCTGCTTCACCTAAACAGACTCTCTCTCTCCTTTGCTCTTTCAGTTCCGTGGAGACTTTCAAGTAACCAAAACTGTCTTCAAAACACAATGAGACAAACTTACTGATCTGGCCCAATCCGTGGCCACAGCTTTCCAGAAAAGCTGCTCAGAACATGACAGGACTGTCCTCCAGAACAGATCCACTCAAAATTCCACCTCTTGGTGCAATTGATTATTTATATTATTATTCTCAGTGCATTTAACATCCTGCTTTTTGCAGTCCAGATAGGGAATCTGGGAAGCCTAGTGAGCTGTCAGGTGACCGTGGCCAGGTAGCCTGTGTACCCCTCTGTACTGTTGAGAACTTGGGGTTACCCTGCACTCCCCAAGCCTGTGTAGAGTGTGCAATCCCTCCCTTCAGAAGACTCTTTGAGGTCTTGCTTTTAAGAACTGTGAAAGAAAGTTGCAACTGCAGTAACAATACTGTGTTTCACACTGGAAATGTTGAGAGCAGAAGTCAAGTTAAATGCTCTTTACACAAGTGCACAGGTAGGTGAAAACAAGGAAACTGTGGGAGTTGATGAGTGTGTTGACTTCCGTGACCATGATGATGGCTCCAGTTGTACACACATTTGTGTAAACCTATCAAATGGTGTACATTGCACAATTTCAGATAAGAGAATGGTTTGTTTTGCTTTGTTTTTAGAACTGCTGAGCCTGGAGAGATGGCTCTGTGGCTGAGAGTGTGGCTGTTTTTCCAGAGGACCGAGGGTTTCACAATCATCTGAAACTCCAGTTCCAGGGAGTCAGATACCCATCCTAGGCTGGACCCATGTGTCATGCACTCTCCTCTCTCTCTCTCTCCACACACACAGTTTTCTAGCCTCGGCCTTGGCTTACTGTTTTTTCCTGGTATTACTCTCTCTGCCTTTTGAATCCTTAGTTTTGCCTCAGTTTCCCTAGTGTTCCCATCCTCCTGGTTTGCTCACAGGTCTCTGTTATATGAGGATTTCCCTGAACTCTCCAGGGAGGAATAAGATCCGACTTCCTGAGAGGGAACGTTCCAAAGGTAGCAGAGACACTCCGTGCACAGTAAGCAAAGCCCCAGAGAAGAGAAGCTGAGTCGGCGGCGAGGAAGTGCGCTCCTGACTTCATCCCTGCCCGCTCTGAAGACTCACTGAGGAGTCTGAGATTCCGAGTGCTACGGGTTTCATTGGCATCCTTTGGATAAAGCCTGGGGCAGTGGGGGCGGCAGTCTAACGTCTTGATCCTTTGTTCTCCCAGTGGCTGAGACAGGGAAGCTGGTTTTTATTGAAGAACCCTGTCCTCCAAGGCTCCTAATTTTGATTGGGTTTTGAAGTCCGGGAACAGAATGTGGAGACGGGAAAGCACCGGCGGGTGCGTGCTTTCTTTCTCTCCTTAATTGTAGATAAGACTTAGCAAAGCATTTCCGGTGTTTTCTGGAAGGATCTCTCCTTAGTCCTGAAGGAGAGAAAGGCGCAAGAAGGGAGGATCTTCGACCCCAGATTGTTCATACCCGTTATTCAGACTGTGGAAGTGCAGGTTGATTAGAATAGCCTGGAAACAGGATCTTTTCCTGAAAGAAAGAAAAAAAGAAAAAAGACCTTAAATTTTATAAAGATGAGTTAGAATTCTTGGCTCTTGGGTGGTGGGGGATGTAGCTCAGTGGTAGAGCGCATGCTTAGCATGCATGAGGTCCTGGGTTCGATCCCCAGCATCTCCAGCTCTTTTGGGAAGAAAGGTGCGCCTTCCTTTTTTAAACTTAGGGCTATACACAAAGCGACATCGTGATAGTTGTGATATCAAGTGTTCATTTGCCATATCTGTGGTCATTGCAAGCAGATTCACATCTCTGAACACGGAGGGATGGTTTTCTCCTCTCCCTCTCCCTCCTCTCACACTGGAAAACCCACCACTTTATGACAGTGATTTGTAGCACTTCTGGAAGGGGCTTTGTCTGGTGGGCCTTTTGTCTAAGAGGTATACCTCCTTTGAACTTTTGCCTCAACTTTCAACTTGCGACATTCTGTGACATTAACAAGTAAAGGGAGTTTAGAAACATTTTCCAGTGGCTTTTTTCCGCCCCACCCTCCACCCCCAAACAAGCCAGCAGCAACCATCACTGGCAGTCTGCCTGGTTGCAGTTAAATCAAGAGCTTGCTTTTAAACCTGGATGTGTAAGGGTAGGGGTAGAGGTTAGTTAAGTCCTTAAAGAGAACAGTGGGTACCGGCTCTTCTTCCATTTGACTACAGCATTTTGAACATTCAGGTATAGTAAGGTCTCATGCTCAAGCAACTTGACCCTAAGGAGAGAGGACCCTAAGGTGTGAATCTTATACTGGACTTCTGGTTAAATCACAGTGCTGTCCACTAATGACCAGTATTAGAGGCCTGAGAAATGCAACCCCAAAGTATTAGAGATACAAGGACATTTTAAATACTTAATTCAACAGTAGCCACAGCAGTTATCAGCTTTCCACATCACAGTTTAGGAGTCCACAGACCTTTTCCTCATTAGTGTATTTTTGTTGTGCTACATCATTCTCTTACAGTCTAACTGGCACTTGCCAAAGACCAAGATGTCTGCTCAACAGTTTTAATGGCATTTTGTTCTATTGATGTTGTTTGTTTTATTTGGGGCAGGGCCAGGAGATCAAAGCTAGGGTCTTGTGCATGTAGGCAATCACTCCATCTCTGACCTCAGCTATATTCCCAGCCCTCTTTTGCTTTTTATTTTGAGACAAGGTCTCACTAAATTGCCCAGGCTAGCCTCCAACTTCAGGTCCTTTTACCTCAGCCTCCCAAGTATCTGGGATTTCAGACCTGGCCACCATTCCTGACTTGGTAACTAGCTTCAGACTGTGGTTGCTCCTACCCCAGCCCGCTTCACTCCACTCCACTCCCCACCCTGCCTTCCTTTGTTATCACTTCTCGGCCATCAGCAGAATACGATTGTGATGGCTAACCTTGGTTGTCAACTTGACTGCATATGGACTCAACTAAAACACAAGCTGTTGGGCACTGCTGTGAGGGATTTTCTTAATCAGATTATTTGATTCAGAAAGACCCATGCCAAATCTGGGGGGCACCAATATTTGAAAACACATGAGAAAGACCCTTTGAAATTTAGCTACAGATCCACTGTGCCCACCCTGGGATGCTTGGTATTTGAACCCAGGGTTCCAACCAGAGTGCCAGGCACAGAATCCCAGAGCCATTTTTCCAACCTTCCTCTCCTCATTTTCATCTACCTCATGATGACCCTGGGCTCCAGGACCGAATAGAGCTGGACCTCGCATTCTACTTAGGAGAGACTCCCAGAGACCGTGTCCCCACTTCCCCCAGCTTGCCTCCCAACCATCCCTACCCTCTGTGCAGGCTTGGGAATTCTAGTTCCAGTCAGAACTCCAGAAGGGAATCCTAGAGGTAGTTCAGTCTCCTCCACCTACTGTCTGTCAGTGGTTTCACCCACCGCTAGGCCTGGACCTCTCAGAGCCAGAACCCAAAACTTTTTCTCTTTTCTTGTCTTTTCCTTCCTTCCTTCTCCTTTTTTTTTTTTTTTTTTTTTTTTTTTTGGAGAGACAGGGTTTCTCTGTGTAGCCCTGGCTGTCCTGGAACTCGCTCTGTAGACCAGGCTGGCCTTGAACTCACAGAGCTCCTTCTGCCTCTGCCCCTCAAGTGCTGAGATTAAAGAGCAGCACCACCACCCACCAGCTCCAAACCTTTTTTGAGATACCACCCCACCCCCCACCCCCCCAGAATCTGTCATCTTTCCACATCTGCTCATCTACCACTCACACCGCTCACCACTCTTGGTTGTCAACTTGAATACATCTGGAACTAACTAAAACCCAAGCAGCTGGGCATCATTCTATCAGTTCTGTTCCTCCATAGAATCCTGATAATACCGCTGTATTAGGCCTGGGCATGGTGACGCATGCCATTATCCCAGCACTCTGAGGACAGGGGCAGGCAAATCTCTGTGAGTTTAAGGCCTATGTGGTTTACATAGAGATTTCTAAGCCAATCAGAGCTACACACTGAGACTGTGTCTCAAAAACAAACAAACAAAACTAAGAAATCATACATGGCCATTGTTCCAACACATAGGCATTTCTCTGGACACCTACCCTCATATCTAAAGCTTGAATTATATTTGTCATATTTTTTGTTTGTTTGTTTTGCTTTGCTTTTCGAGACAGGGTTTCGCTGTGTAACAGTCCTGGCTGTTTTGGAACTCACTTTGTAGACCAGGCTGGCCTCGAACTCACAGAGATCGACCTGTGTCTGCCTCCCAAGTGCTGGGATTAAAAGCGTGTGCAGGCACCACTACCTGGCTCTGTCACATTTCTTAATAAATCTTCCTGCTTCATAATGATGTCTTTTCTGTGGTATAAGTCAAGAGCCCAGTTCACCTCAGTGGCTGTATAAAAGAGAACTCCTACGGGGCAGCAGCTCCCAACTGCAGACAGGAAGTGAGTCCTCGAGTTTCTTCTTTCCACTGCCCTGGGACACTCTGACTTCTTTCAGAAACCTCCTCCATGGAGCCTGCATGGTCATAGGCTCTAACCATTTTGGGACCCTAAGTTCCAAATCAGCTCTTTCTTTTATAAATTGGCCTGGTCATGGGTGTCTTTTCACAGCAGTAGAAAAGTAACTAAGAGATGCTCCCAGTAAGTCTGCTTTATAAATGCATGATGCCATTTTGCTCGTCAGCTGCTTTAGATTTCATTAACCCCTGTACACTTGTTCTGAAGTAGAATTAGGAAGAAATGACCAATTATTAGATATGGATTCATTGTTTATTTAGTGATTTACTTAAAGCACTCCTTGTACTGCCTATTTGTCAAGCATGACTTCGCTTGCTACCTGGAACAGAATGACCTGGAGAAGTAACGAAACAATGGGCTGTTGCCCTTAACAACCTGCTGACTGCCTCCAATGCTTCTGTAAAATCTTGCTTGCCCACCCCACCTTGTGGCTTTAGAGTATAAAATGAGAACACAAACTGTTCCTGGCATTGGAGCCTTTCAGGAGTTATCCTGGCTTTGGTTCACCGGTGACATCTCCTCTTGCCCACTCTCCTTGGTGCCAGAGTGCTGATTCCAGAAGATTCCCACAACATTTCCTCAGCAAGAAACAAAGTGTCTAATGTCTGTCCAGCTCTTACTTGCCCAGTGTCCTCTCCAAGGAGGTACCGCCATTGTCCCTTGATTTCTTCCCGTATAATTCTGTCAAGTAGTGTGGTAGTTTGAATGAGATATTCCCCATACCCCTCACACATTTGAATTCTTACTTGGGCCTCAGTTGGTGGTGCTGTTTGGGAGCTTTAAGAGGTCTGGTCATGCTGGAGGAAGGGCATCAAGATGTAAGCCTGCTCCTGTCACCCCAGCTGCTTGCGGCCAGCTTCCCCACCGCAGTTCTTATGGACTCTTAGCCTTCTGGACTTAGCTAAGAAGCAAAGGTGTGGCCGCAGCTTCTGCCCTCAGGATTGCCCATGGACCGTACCCTCAGACTGTGAGCCACAGTAAACCCTCCTTCCTTAAACTGCTTTCGTCGGCTGTTTTGAGAAGAGTGCTTTTCTTATTATCACTGTGACAGCTTCAACAAGTTAAGGTGGGAAAGATTTATGGTTCAGGTATGTAGTCCACCCTGGCAAGAGTGGCTGGAGCGGCTGGAGCGGTGGTGAGGGGAATGTGGAAATGCTTGTTCCCATTCCAGCAGATGAGGAAGCGAAGAAAGGGCATTACCTTCACTCCTGTCTCCTCTCTCCCTTTCCAGGTAGTCTGAAACCTCAGTCTATGGGACGGTGCCCTCCATATTTGAGGTGGTAGGGCTTTCCTTAGTTAACTCTCTCTCTGAAAATGCCCTCTCTAAAGCACAGGGGTCCTTAATCCAGTCAAGTTAACAACGAAAATGAATGATCTCAGATGGTGGAGCAGCTAAAGTATTCACATACAAAAGAATGAAATTGAATCTCACACCATCCATAAAAACGAACCAAAAGTAAGTCATAGACCTACATGCAAGAATTAGAGATACCAATCATCTAGAGATGATCTGCAGTACACGTAAAGTTGTACATTAGTATATTAACAATACACAATTTGTACGAAGACTTGAGCGTCCTCAGATTTTGGCACCCGCAGGGTCTTGGAATCAACTCCCCTGTAAAATACCCAGCATTGCGTTTAGCTTCTCCAAGATTTAGCTTCTCCACGAGAGGGTCCGTGGGGAGCATCCCAGAACCATCACCCAAATGAGGAAGGCAGAGCTGAGAAGGAGCAGTTCCGGGACTCCTGAAGCTTTCCCAAGGCTGTAGGTCTTGCCCTCTATCTCAGCGCCTTCCTACGAGCCGCAGGAGAGCACCGGGCTCTGGTGTTTGAATCTTAAAGCGTAGGGCCAGCCAGCGCCCGGGCTTTCTGCATTTGAGTCAAGCCTGTTTGGAGACAAAGCGTTGGGTTTTGTTTTATCAACACTCAAGTGTGCTTTTTTCTAACCCATCAGGAATGCCAATTGATTTTGCTAAAACTTGACGACTATGGTTTGAGACTAGCGCTTGATGAACATCCAGGCGCATGGTGATTCTGAATTGTCAAACTGGAAACCAGTTCCACCTCACTCGGAGCAGTAATCTCTCAGACTCTTTTCGGGTCCCTGGCTTGCTCGCTTTCAGGGACTCGCTCTGTGCGTTTTCCAAATAATCGAGTGTGTCCGAGTGTTTTGTTGGCCTGAAGGAAGCGCTTTTGTTCCAGCAGCAGTGCCAGTCTATCCGAACGGTACATACACAATACCGATTAACATAAATTTTCACCTAATCTACTGCGATTTGATCAAAAGCTAGGGTGGGTCGTCCAGGTGGCTCCGTGGCTTAGTTGGCTAAAGCGCCTGTCTCGTAAACAGGAGATCCTGGGTTCGAATCCCAGTGGGGCCTTCCTTATAATTTTGAAACCCGGCCGTTTGCCCTGACAAATTCTTAGCCTGAAATCATGTTTAGTTATACAACCAAATCTATTATTTGGTTGTTCAGTCTCTCTAACCACTTCTAATGATCTAGGACCTGGCTAAGAGAATTTCTAACAGAAAATTGGAAGTGTTTCAATTTAATCTTTACAAAATATTCTACTGAGTTCCCAAACTCTAAGCATCTTACTTAAACAGATGAAACATAGACGAAGCTCATCGGACACTTTCCGAGTTGCATTTTGTGTCTTTTCGAATGCACACTTAATCTACAGGAATACTCACTAAAGTGAGCATTACTGTGCACACTGTACAGGTAAAGCAAATAAAAATAGAAAAGAGGCAATCTGCCCAAATCTCACAGCTAGTAAAATAATGAGGCTAGAATTTAAAATCAGTATTTCTCTTGATCCTAAATACCACATCATCTTATTTATAAAAGTAACATCCAATATAGCTTGGAAGAAGAATGTTTAACATTGTTTGGCACATACACTGACTAGGCAGCTTTTTCTTTTCTGTAAGCATGCTCACATACTCAAAAACATGGCTACACTTTTTGCAGGTCTTTTGAAATGTTCACTGATTTCTTTAAACTCTCATGTGTTCATCATGGACCAAAGAAAAAAATATCCTTGACAATCACAAATCAAGACCCAGTCACTAGGGCTGGGAAGAGAGCTTGATGACAGGGTCTGGGCTCTGTGTGAGGGAGGCCCTTGGTGACCTCTGTACTGGTGAGCAATGTCAAAAATATTTTTCAGAACCACAAATGAATATTACAAAGCTCTTAAGTTGATCTAGGAAAATATATCACTTTGTTTTTGGTTGGCAGTGTTGAGCATGGAACTGGAGTCTCACACGTGTGTGGTAAGTGCTGGACACTGAACTACATCCTTCATTCTCAACCGATATAAACTGGGTAATTAGAGGCATATGCCTAATCAAGGAAACCAAGGTTCCAGACCAGCAGGTCGAATCCACAAAGTTCTATCTCTGAATGAGAGGTGACTGCTCCCGCCCTCCATCCCTCTCCCTCTCCCCCTCCCCCCCCTTTCTCTCTCTCTCTCTCTCTCTCTCTCTCTCTCTCTCTCTCTCTCTCTCTCTCTCTTTCTTCTTGAGACACGGGTTCTCTGTGTAGTCCCGGCTGTCCTGGAATCGGCCGGCCTCTGCCTCCTGAGTGCTGGGATTAAAGGCAAGCCATCTGCCACCGCTTGGCCAGAGTTTTCTTAATTTCCTTTTCAGACACTATAGTATTACTACACGGGAACACTATTATTTTATTAAAGCACATTTCATGTCCTTCAACTTCACTAAATTCATAAGTTCAAACAGTTTTTCAGTGGAATTTTTTATATAAAATCATCTCTAGCAAATATAGATAATTTCTTTATTTCTTCTTTTTTAAAATAAAAATTGTGGTGCTTGGGATTGAAAGACACTTTTATTTCTTTCTTTCCAATGGACATTCTTTTATTATTATTTTTCTCTTGCCTGGTGGCTAGAGGCTGGGACTTCCAATTCTGTGCTGAGAAGAATTGGTGAGAGTAAGCACCTCTTGACCGCACACAGAGGAAAGCCTTTTAAACTTTCCTTATGGAGTGTGGTGTGATGTTGGCAAGGGGTGTGTCCTCTACGGCCCTTATTGTGTTGAAGCTTATTCCTGCTACTTCTAATTTGTTGAGAGGTTTTCCTTTGTTTGTTTTTAGATCATGAAAGGACATTGAGTTCAATTGAGTGAGTATTTTGTTTATATGGAGATTATTGTAAGATCTTTATCTTTTATTGTATTATTGTGCCATCACCTTTATTGTTTAGAACAGGTTCCAGAGTCTGCTTTGATTTCTTCAGGAAACTGGCTACCATGAATTCGTCTAGATGACCACTCCTGACATGTCTTCTTCTTCTTCTTCTTCTTCTTCTTCTTCTTCTTCTTCTTCTTCTTCTTCTTCTTCTTCTTCTTCTTTTTTTTTGTTTTTGTTTTGTTTTTAGAGACAGGGTTTCTCTGCGTAGTTTTGGTGCCTGTCCTTGATCTCGCTTTGTAGACCAGGCTGGCCTCAAACTCACAGAGACCTTCCTGGCTCTGCCTCCCGAGTGCTGGGATTAAAGGCATGTGCCACTGCCGCCCGGCCTGACATGTCTTCTTTGAAAAGCTGATCATATCCTAAATCCTGAGTTGGATTTCTTTGAGAGAAGTACCAAAATTGGTACCAAATGTTGTTAAACAGGCAAGAGGCTCTATGGAAGGGCACTACACTAAGGGAGAAGGACTGAACTTAAATCCGGATACACCAGTGACAGCTGGGGAGTCACAGCCAATGGAAGGTTAAGTGTTATTGGACAGGAAGTTCCTAAAATGGTTTTGACTAGATACCAAGGTTAGAGAGAGACCTGATTAGATATCAACAGTAGATAATTGAGCCGGAACTGGTCCTAGTTGAGAAGAGGGCTCAAAGAAGCCTGATTAAAGTTTGGCCAAAGATGGCATCCTTGTAACCATGCCATCTCATCCCATTGCCAAGGAATTCTCTCAGCTTCCCGAAGGAATAGGAAACTCTAGGGCATGTGAGGGAGCCAGAGAAGCATCCCCATGTGTTCCCAGGCTTGCTGGGGCTGTTCTGCCCCCCAGGGTCAGGCACCACAAACAGTCAGGGCTTTTCTGTCAGAGTGATTTGAAGGCTTTTGGATAAAATCTGAGTTATTAGATTTGAACCAGGACAGTGGATGCTTGATAGATATGAATGTAATGATCACACCATTAAATCATCTTTTAATTTTTGAAAAATGGATCCTTCTGTTTCTATCATTTCAAAACATTCTAGGAAGGTACTTGGGACACTGGGATCTGTTTGAAGAGTCACCTTGTTTGCGGTAGGGAACCAGTGCTGCGGGTCCCTCAGAGAACCACAGACTGGGTGTGCTGGTTGCAAGAATGCCTGGGGTTGTGAGCATTATGCATGGCAAAGGATGGAGGGATGCTGTTAGGCCATTCAGAAAAGAGAGTTCTTTGTGTGAGAGCTCATGCAAATAGCACCAATGAAATAGAAAACAGGACGACTCTGGCACTTCTGCTAAAGCATACATTACCACCAGAAAAAAAGTCATTTCCTCCGGCAGTTAAGGTAACGCCATCACAGTCCACACAAAGGACATACAAACACCACAGGAATCCAAATGAGTTGTTTTCACAGTTAGCAAATGATGTTATAGTTTCTCTGTGTAACCAGTGGTAACTCTTAATACTAGTTAGTGAAGTATTTATGGCTTAATGGGCAATTGGACTCTGAAACAGGACTCAACTTACTTTCCCATTATGTACGAGAAAATTAAAGCATAAAGGTAAGAAGAGCATCAGAAAACAGATCACCAGATTTAAAGCTGGCCCTTTAGGCTAGTGTGGTGGCCCATTGCCTGTAACCCTCACAATTGGGAGATGGAGGCCAGAGTAGCCTACATAAAGCTCTGTCTCAAAAAATAAATAAATAAATAAATAAATAAATAAATAAATAAATAAATAAATAATCCAAACAACAAAACAAACAAACAAACACATAAGCTCCAGATATTTGTTTTTTTTCCTAGTTAGTTCCTCACCCGCCCCAGGATCATCTATCAGCTCATTCCTAGTCTGCATTGCAGGTTTAGGTTGTTGTTTCTCCGGGAGACTGTTTGCCAAGGGACGCCATGCGGTGTTTGTTCGCCTGTCCTTTTGGAAGGGGTGCTCTTGCGGCAGCATCTTGTGCTGGGGAACCCGGGAGAGGCTCAGTTTCAGGGCCCTGCCTGCGGTCCTGGCACAGACATCCCAGCTGCGGTCGCGGCTCCAGCCCGCGGGGCATGAGTTTTTTCTCTTGCGATGCCGGAATGTCAGGAATCAGGAAAAAGACAAAAAGAAATATGAGACTCGAACAGGCGGAGTTGAGGAGGTCGCAGGCAGTCACAGAAAGGGGCTTCTCTCACAGCTGTTGGGGCCTCTCCGCCTGGAAAGGAAATTTTCTCCAGGGCTTATTGCTTCTGTGTCCGTGTTTTGATAGTCCAATGTCACGTGGAGTAGAGGAACAAGTTTTTCCACGTTTAGCCGTTAGGTTGGAAATTATAAAAGGCCTTTTATAAAAGATCTTTTTACAGGTCCCACCGAGATTTGAACTCAGATTGCTGGATTCAAAGTCCAGAGTGCTAACCATTACACCATGGGACCGATAAAAAGTTATGAATATGTAACCACAGTTATGGAACTTTGTATGAATTACATGTTGGAAGAACTAGATTAAGCTTCAATTTTGATAAAGCTGTTTATTGGGAGAGACACGGCAACCCATTAATTATAATAGAAATCGCAGTTTGCCCTCCCTCCCTCCCTCCCTCCCTTCTTCCCTCCTTCTCTCCCTCCCTCCCTTCTCTCTCGTTGCGGTCATAAATTAGCCTGGAGAAGACAGCAGGGGTAGACTTAGATTTAAGAGGCCCACATCTTACACAACTTAGGACGTCTGTAAGAGAAAGCATAGACACCAAGCAAAATTAGACACGGCCATTCCAAAGCTTGTGTGTGATGTATGGGGGTAAAACTGGAGCAAAGATTAGAGTCTCAGGCAATTTCCATTATAATACATACTTTTGCAAATTTAACAAAAAATGCACTTTGCATAGAGTAACCTCTACTGAGGCCACGGAAAGTGTCCCTCAGAAGAGAAATTTTGACATTTAACACTCATGAGAAATATCAATCTAATGTGTGATTTGACAATGTCTTCTGTGCTGAAGGGATGGTTCAATAGTTAAGAACACTGGCTGCTCTTGTGGAGGATCGGGGTTTAGTTCTCAGGCACCACAACAGTCAGCTCCCTACCACCTGCAGAACCAGGAGATCTGACTCCCTCTTCTGGTCTCCAGGGCTACTGCATACTTGCAATACACATTCAGACAGGTAGGCAGGCGCACACACACACACACACACACACACACACACACACACACACACACACATCAAAAATGGAATTTAATAATCTGTGTTTGCAGTTTTTTCCCCTAAAATTTGTCCAGGAATGTTTTAAGCATGTCTAAAGAATAAGAATTTGTAGTTCTACAAACTTGAAATAATGCAGGTCTATTACTTAATTGCCCCTAAAAAGAAGGGGACAATTGTATGTGCTGCTTGATGGCTTGGAAGTTGGGAAACAGGGATTTAAGTTTAAACAGACAAGGCTCTGTTATTGATGAAGTGTAGCGTACAGTGTGAAGGGGAATTCCTGGAAAGAGGCTGTGTCTGCCAAGGTGGATGGACTGATAGAGCTTCAGTGATGTGGGGAGTCTGGAGTGCTGCAGGTCTAGAGCCTAATTACAGTCTATCCTGGGCTACCTACAGCTCTCTAACTAGCCATTGCCTGCCCACTTATGTTTTGGGCTAACAGATAAAAACCAATTGTAATTTATTAATTAACAAACACCATTTCAACAAAGACCGCTATCAGACAGCATCTGGGGCCCAGAGCTGACATTTCTGCACTTGGCTGTAACCCACCTTTCTGATGTTTCCACAACTGTATTTGAAAAGTGCCCTGATCTATAACTTTCCTCTGTTGCTATGAAAACTTCATGAAACTGCATTGTTCCTCTTTGGAACATGGAGTTTGGGGTAGTCTAAACCTGTGTCCGGGGGCCATGATCACTCATATTTGGCTTCAGAATAAACTATTTCATCTCTTTTGATGTGAGAGCTGTGGGGTTTGTTTGTTTGTTTGTTTGTTTGTGTTTTTGGTTTTTGTCAATGGCGTTACATTTTGTAAGTCATAATATATGAGTTATACATTCACTTCAAAGTAGGTTGAAGAGACATACATCAAATTTTTGGCTTCACCCTGGAGATGAAGTGATTTTCACCTTTTTCTGTGTTTGTCATGTTTGACTCTAGTGAGGTTTTTGCAACTATATGTCAATTTAGTAATTGCAATAAAAAATACAAAAAATGTCCCTCAGTATGAGACTTTCTTATAAGTCACATTTCCTACATGTTGACTGCTGCTGTGCAAATTATGGCTGTGATTATACCATGCAGAATGTGAAAGAGCTAGAAGAACACAGTGGAGGAGTGCAGCGTGTTAACCGTGGTCAGGAAAATGAATGGGATGCTCTGTCTCATTCTTGACGATCAGAGGACTTGAGCAAAATGCTCATCTATGATTGAACTGGGTTTAGTGACCATTCAGCTCCAGACTTCATAAGAATCTATTTAGAGGGAAATGCTCTGATCAATGAAAACTGCTCGAATTAGAAATGTCAAAATATGAGCAATCAACATAGAGACTGAAGAAGAAAGAAAAAGGTGAGAAAGAGCCATTCAGCAACATCTCAGGCATCTCTTGTCTATTGAGTACTCGTAAGACTGTGGGACATGCTGGGTGAGGAGGGCAAAGTGGAATCCAAGGCTAGAATGTGGGACAGTTCCTGTGCCCCGGGTCTTCTGGCTGACACTGGCGGCCTACAGCCCCCTCTTCTTGCAGGATGGAGGCATCCAGCCTCACACTGCCAGACCCGAATACCATCAAATGCTTTTCCCAGAAGGGGATACCATGAACCACCAGAGGATTTTCTGGTAACCACAATAGAGATTCACCAAGTTCTAAAAGTGTACCTGTGAGTGCCAGCAAAGACAGGGAGGGGCACAGCTCTGAACTGTTTCCTATAGCAGTGAGGAATCCTGTTAATATTTTAGTGACCTGACTCAGGCAAAACAGGATCCTTGGGCTTACCACAGAAAAGAATGTCCTGATGAACCAGTATAAAGCATCTCTCATTAGCAGACATTTCAAACCTAGATTTTAAGCAAGAGGTTAAGAGAAAGAAATTCTCAGAAAGAAAGTATCACTTTTACTGGTATATTTGCCTTCTATAACAATAATTTAAGAACATTATGTATCTTTCCAGGTACCCTTACATTTCTGTAATAGTGTCCAGGCATTTACTTGAGATATTTTTGAAAGAATTTTTAATGTGTATAGTCTGCTATGTTAAGATGTGTTTCTGGAATGCAAAATCTTTAATATGAGACCTGTGTAATTCTAAAAACAAATCAATATACTGCTAAAATTGTGCTGGCTCATGCATTCATTTTCACTGGAACTTGAAGTAAAAGAGACTAAATTCAAAATATCTGTAGCCCAAAACAACGAGCCACAAAAACGTATCGTACCACACACAGCGGCAATTTCTCCTTTCACCATTCCTCCAACTTGGAAACAGTCTCTGTTTTAGGAGTTATTGTTTGTGTGAATACCTTCCATCTTTGTGCATTTTTTGCTAAATTGTTTTATATCCTAGAAAATGGGAAAGTAGAAGGATTTGGAAGTGCCACAGAAGCATGCTAGTGGAAAGTGTTTGGTGGTGACTATGAAAGAAGAAAAGCCTTGAAAGTGCAAACTGTTTTGAAAGAAATGAAAGAGCTGTAAACTGGGTGTGATGGTTTAATCCAGCACCCTTCCGGTAATCCCAGCACTCTGGAGGCAGAGGCAGGGGGATCACCACATGTTCAAGGCCAGTCTTGTGTACATACTGAGTTCCAGGCCAGCCAGAGATACAATGTTAGAGACTGGAGGGCCAGTTGTGACAGTGTTTGCGATCAGTTCAGTCAAAAAGTATATGGAGAAATGATAGCTGAGAGTGTTGGTGCATCTGGATGCCAAGGCAGGAAGATCTCAAGTGTGAAGCCAGACTGAGCTGTTCCATGTCTCAAAGGAGAGATAAGGGAGTGGGGAGAAGAGAGTGCACTATGAGGTCTTCTGTGTGATAGAGCGTATAGGCATTCTCATGATCTTATGTCATGTGGATGAGGGCGTAATTCAGAATTACCCAAACCTACAAATGCCAGGACGGCGTGAGTTGTGTTCCTTGGATATTTTGAGTTAGTTGTAGAGGATGACTTGATGAGTTTCTTACATTAGATCTTATGTTTGTAAACCACATTGTTTTCTTTTGCCTTACCTAAGAAAATTTGACAAGGTAAACTAGTTGAGTAGTTAGTTTGAATGCAATATGTTTCTACAAGACTTTTTGTAAAAGATCAGATTTCGCAGGAATACATGGTGGTCAGCCTGCTTCCATTTTATGTGGCACACGGCACTAGGGAAACCATACTTGAAGACTTAACTGGAGAGTACAGGTCTGTTTCTTTGAACTGTTGAGTATATTGAATATAGATATAAATCAGAATTTCAATTGCCAGGAAAATAAAACTTATAAAGAAACTTTTACGTTTGCTCACAATATCAGAATTATTCGTGAAGATGAGATTAATCCCAGAGGCTGAAATTCTTTTAAGAACAACCTAAGAGTTTGCTACCTTTTAGACACTTATTTCTATTCAGTGCGTACCAGACTTCCTTGTTTGGAGACAGGGTTTCTCTATATAGCCCTGGTTGTCCTGGAAGTCACTGTGCACACCAGGTCAGCCTTGACCTCCCAGAGATCTATCTACCTCTGCCCCCCAAATGTTGGGATTAAAGAGGTGGGTCACTACATCTGGCTCATTTATCATAGCAGTAGAAACCCTAACTAAGAAAGAAATTGGTACTAGGTCATGAGGTCTTATGTGACAGACCTAACCATGTGCTTTTGGGAGGATTGTGGTGGTATTTGAACTTTGGGCTGGAACTTAGTGGGCTGTTCTTTTGGAGCTTGGAAGACAAAAACACTGAGAATGATGCATACAATAGAGGCTTGTGAAGTTCCAGAGGGAATTTTGAGAGTCCCTTAAAGACTCTATTGGGGCCATTGATCCTTTGAATTAAGAATCTGTAGTTCTGGTCAGCTGGGACTAAAGAATCGACTGTGATTAATAAAAGACTGGAATCACTAATGTGACACTCTTGTTTTATTGGGACAATTGATGCTGGTTAGTTAGAGCTGAGAAATTAGTGATGATTAAGAAAAGACCAGCAGCATCAAGGATCATATTTCTAGGAGTGTATCCTTAAGTCAAGGTCATCATCACACAGAAGCTGTGGTCTAGAGGGGACCAAGGCTGTACCTTGCTTGTGATGGTAGCTAAACTTGGTAATGTATGAGTTTCCCAGGTGGTACTGGTTTGGAAGGAGTGCAGGAATCAATGAGAGCAGCTGAGGCTTGGCACCATGAGAGAGACCAGGAGAGGCCATTGATGAATGTGCAGCCTCAGGACCAGGATTGAAGGGGCCATGGGCAGAAGTTGAGGCTTGGCACCATATGGCAGTGTTAGAATCCCTGAAGAGAGTCCAGGAGAGGCTATTGGAGAAGAAGCAGCCCAGTTGCAGTGCAGATCCCAGCCTTTGGGAGATGTCAGTGATATGGGATGGCCCCTAAGAACAGCAGCAGCCATGAAGGGGAGCTGACCTAAGCCTGGGAGAAAAAGCCATGTATGCTTTGGATGACAGAGCCAAAGACACGCCACTGCCGAGACCGTTGGATCCTAGAAGTCTGACATGGATTTTATACTGCTGGACTTGGTTTTGCTTTGATTTGATTATGACTATGCTCTGGTTTTCCTCTCTGGAATAACTAAATTCTTAACTTATTTTGATTTTACAGGAGCCAATAGTTAAAGACACCCTCCAGACCCAAGCACTCGGGGCTCAAAGGGAAATCCACAGTGTGGTGAAGTTACAACTTTTCTATCTGAGGGGTTAGGGAAAATGAAAAAACTCACGCACTCTCTCAATGGTTTCTTTTCTTTCTTCTCATCATGCCGTCTCTCTCAGGTTGTACTACCACATTGTCTTACTCCTCTCATGTCTGTTTGCAGCTTATATATCCCAACAAACTCTTTCAGGCAATCCAGGGGTCACAAAAAGGCTGCATTCCATTATTAAGTGAATGATTATAGAACTCATGACTATGTGAACATTTTAAACCAGCATTTTGTAATCAGAAGTCATAAATTTTGGATTTATTTCAGATCTCAGAGGTGCTCTGGAGACTGCCTGTCTCAGGATGTGGAGACACAGAGGAGACACAGGGGTGGGGGAGATGGGGGATGGGGGGTAGGGGGATGTCAGAGATTCTCTAGTACAGGCCCAGGTTACTGTATATTTTTAGTATCAGCTCAGCTGGGCACTTTACACGAAACTAATAACCAAAAAAGCCTTAAACTTAAAGTGTATTTTCTGCCCTGTGTGTAACTTCTAATTATCTAAGAACACCTGTAGCTGTTATTTGGGGCTACAGAGTCAAGTTATTTTCTGTAACCTTGACTAGCTAGAATATATTTTCACAAACTGAGGTCAGGAATGGGTACAAGGAGTTAATCATTTTTCAGCTAGCAGTAATTGGGCTTTTTTTTTTTTTTTGTATTTACAACCTAGCCAGACAGCTCAGTTATGTGTCCATGCTTATTTGAGGTAGTTTATCTTAAAAAACATTAGCAAGAAATCTGGTCTAGTTAAAGGAATTTTAGCCAGCCTGGCTCCTAAATCATAAATCTGAGCTGTGATCTAAAGCAGCTCCTAAGGGTGACTCACAGACCTCATGGAACAGTAGGCCTTAGGTTATGAAACATATCCTAGTATTTATTTTTATTCATCAAAACTTTGTGTCAATAGACAATGCAGCTTAAGAAGAAATCATCTTTCTGACAATCCACAGAATTAGATGCCCAGGAGATCCGATTGTATTCATGAGAAAAACACACTACAATATAAGCAGTGAGGGATTTCCCACAATGATATACATCATATCAAATACCAGAGGAAAGATTGTAACAGCAACATGTGAAGGCATAACAGAATCAGAAGACATTCTGGAGTCTGTGTTCTCATAAGCCTTGCTTGAATGAGACATACCCATCAGAGAGTTTTCCTTCTGATGGGCTGACACCTGGACTTCAATTGCCACCTGTTATATTTTTGACATGACTACTATCAGACTTTGAAGTTTTAAAGAGACTGATTTTTTTTTTTTTGAGACAGGATTTCTCTGTGTAGCCCTGGCTGTCCTGGAACTCACTCTATAGACCAGGCTGGCCTCCAACTCACAGAGATCTGCCTGCCTCTATCTCCCGAGTGCTGGAATTAAAGCCGTGTGCCATCACTCGGCTAAGACTGAACTTTTAAAGTGTTTTAATTTTTAAAGACTATGTAACCTTTCAAATTTAGAATATGTTTTATATTGTGATATTGGTATTAATGGCATCTTGGGGACAACGAGAAAGGAAAGGTGATGTGTTTGCCTGTCAAGTTGACAAAGGGTCAACCTGATACAAGCTACAGATGTATCTGGAAAGAAGGACCCTAACTTGAGAAAATACTTCCAGAAGATTAGCCTGTAAGTAAGTCTGTGGTGCATTTTCTTCTTCCTCTTCTTCCTCTTCCTCTTCTTCTTCTTCCTCTTCTTCCTCTTCTCCTCCTCTTCCTCCTCCTCCTCTTCTTCCTCCTCCTCCTC
>CABHPR010156266.1:0-14065 GCA_902168415.1 Peromyscus melanophrys
TTTTTTTTCTAGTTTTAAATTTATTCATTGACTCAATCTTCTTCTTTATCTCACTTTTTCTTTTTCAACTCTTTCCAGTTGTTAATTTTTCAATAATAAATGGCTGGCTGTCATCGAGGATTTGTCACATGTTATGTTTGATGGAACTTATTATTGAAATTGTGTAATCAGGAAATAGTTTAGTTTTCCTCTTGTTGGTGAGTTGTGAGATTTAAATAGATCTTTGCATATTTTGGTTTTGATTAATGAACTCAAGTTTTTAATACTAATATTATCTTTAATATTAATATTATCTTTAATAATAATATTAATGGATCTAGTAGTCACTTATATCTTTCTCAAGATAGACACTATCTGCACAGGGTCTGAAATCCAGGTCCCAGGGGTCTATATGGTCCATGTTTTAGCTAAAGCAGTTAGGAAAATCAATGAACTATTCCTCACAATTTTGTTTTGTCCCGTCAGTCGTGGGTTTGGAAGATGTGCACTCAAACTGGAAAAGAAAACTATCTTATTTTGCCTGTTAGTTTACTCCTCCCTGAAATACACTCACTGACAATCCTAGAAATAATATTTAACAAAATATCTGAGCACCCCATAGCTCAATCAAGTTGATTGGCCATTATAAATCCATGTTTTGTCAACTTCGCACTCATACATATTTTTTTCAAGTAGTATTTGCCATCTAAACAATGGAAATATAACATTTTTAGTTTTGACTAAATTGATATATCTATCCTAAATATAACTAAACACATATTTACTGCTTCCCAGATTAAAAAATTAATCTTTAAGTGATATTTAGTCTTTTCTTTGACATTCTGTAATTTAAATAATCTGATGTAAAATTAAAAATACCTAAGTAATTTATTTATATCATTCTACATGATATTAGGATAGAGGACACAGAAATACCTGCATATCCATGACCTCATGGCAATAATCATAATAGACATGAAACAGAATCAGTTTTGATGCTCATCACAGATGAATACACAAAGACATTTTCTTCAGCCATGAGAAGAAATAAAATTATATGAGGAAATTTGTTAGCAATAAGAATTGGATTAGAATTTTGAGATGCCATTGTTCTTCTTCTTTCATAAAATCAGAAGTATTAGGATGAATATTGATTTCAATGAAGAAAGATGTTTTCAGAAAAGATACGATAATCTATCTAGAATGGTAAGTTAACAACTTAGTGTACATGAGTTTAAGAATACCATACATTTGTCTTTTATTGTGAAATGTACAGCCATATTTCTCTTTAGAATTTCCCTTCTGATGAGCTTACCAAGAAGGGCCAAGCTGATAGATAAAAGAGCTATAAATAGTCTACAATGATAATGAGGGAACTAAGACAGATCTTGAATCCTTGTTGCATTAACCGGACCTGCTTCTCACTTCAGTGTCTGACAGCAATAAACATCTTTTAACTCCCCCAAATTATATAGTAATGCATATATACCATTATACATATTTTTATATAAAATCCATTAAAAATACTAACTTACTTTATTAAGTTCTATTACATAGGGTAGATGTGTATCAAAAGTTAAAGAATGCTATCAGCAACTATAATTCTCAGTTGTTTCACATTTTGTTTGTTTTTATTGCTTTACTTAGCTCATATGCTCTAAACTAATTAATTAGAAGAAAAATTTTAAATAATTCAGAGGCATTTTAGCAAAATTACATTTCCCACCTGCTTATATTGTATGATCATTAATGGTGAGACAATATTTGGAGGATTTTCCTGCTTCCATAAAATTTCTATATAAGTTTGTTTTTTTTTTTTTTTACTAGAAATGAAGCTATTAATAGCAATTACCTTTTTCAAAGATGTCATTGTATAGATATATAGGAATCTACACCAGTATTCATTTATTTTGTATGGAAGCTAAAAGATAACATGTCCTGCAGGATCAAGAGGCAACAGGAACCAAAGATGTGCTCTTCTAGCTAGCTGCTTGAAACCTTTCTGTGAATCTCAGAATCCTTGTTATTGATCTTGCTTTGCTTTTAATTTTTTCAAAGCTTTCTTTTCTAAATTGTTAATTTTATTTATGTCATTCCATCTAGTATTTTGCTTTCAATGCTCATCAAACAAACATATGAAAATTATTTCTTACTGTGTTCATTTATTCATGCAAATGTGCATCCTTGTGTCTTTGTGCACATGTATATGGAGAACAGAGGTTGACGTTGGGAATCTTCCTCAGTTACTCTCCACTTATATTTTATTTTAAATTATCAGTTTGTGTGTGATCTTTCTCAGAGTATGTGCACATGATTGTAGGGGTCCATAGAGGCCAGAAGAGGGTGCCTGATGCCCTGGAGCTGGAATTACAGGCAATTGTGAAATGGATAAGTGGAATTTAACTGAGGTCCTATGCAAGATCAGTATGCCCTCTCGAATGCTGAGTCATGTCTCCTCCACAAACTTCTATCTTACTTTTAAGAAAATATTTGTTACCAAATCTGGAGCTCATTGATTGTGTAGACTGGTCAACAGTGGCTATGGATCTTCCTGTTTCCTCATTTGCTGGAGCTGGAGTTACAGATACACAGTGCCATGCCTGATTTTTTTTTTACATGTGTGTTGGGAATCTGAACACAAGACTTCATGCTGGAGTGCCAAAAAACTTTACTGAATGAGCCATTTCCTCCGACAAATCACCTTGTATGGCTCCAGATCAAGCACTTAAAGATCTCTTTTCTGCTGTCTAGACTTGCTGTCTGTCCTGGAATCTTTACTTTGGTAGATGACAGTGGTATTTGGTTCCTTAGTTTCTTAAGTGCTAGTTTTTATATTTAGTTAGAGGAGCAGCAGGAAATGGGAAGAGAAGGGAAGGGGAAGGGAAAGAGTAGGTAGACAGAGAGACAGGTAGATAGATCTAGAAATACATAGATGAGAGATGACAGATAGATAGATAGATAGATAGATAGATAGATGGATAGATAGATAGATAGACAGATAGATAGATTAGACAGACAGATGCTAGATAGAGGCATTATCTATTCTGTCTAATAATCCTTGTGCCAATAAAAGTGCTGGTTTGTCACCCTTAACTGGTGTCAGTTTTCATGGAATTAATGGTGAAGCTTTTGTAGTATCCTCCCTGTTGGCCCCAGGATTTAATTATGACTTTCTACTATTACCAGTACATGAATGCTTCTTGGTCTCTCATAACTTTTTTTTTTTAATCTCTGACCACATATTGTAAATTGCCCTTTCACTAAACTGCAGTTAGCTCCTTTTAAGTAGATCATATGTTTTTCCTTAGGATATTGAAAACAGTAAGTCATTTACATGAAAGCAAATTTCTTTTCTAGAAAATGAAAATAAAGAAGTGTCATTGCACTACATAGCAATCTTCTGAATGTTTTACATACATATGTTCTGCATCTCCTTCAACTTTCATGTCAATCCATGACCTTATTGTGAAAGAAGGAGAGGAGTAAATGCTTTTGCAATGCTTCTCCTGCCTTCTAACTCTTAGCTGATACCAGCTCTTTACTGAATCTCTGCAGCTAGAGGTTAATGAAATGAAGGGTTTCAGTCTAGGATGGGTATTAGAAGCGGATGCCTTGGTTTTCAAGAGAACAACGAAGTCCAGTCTACACAATCCACATCTGCTATGCCTCAGAACTCGAGAGTTGTTTTTCTACTCTAGATCAGGAATGCCCAACATCATCAAAACATAGTGTGCAAGCAACATATGTCCCAAGATAACTATGCGTGCTGACTAAGGCAATACCATAAATTTACTTAAAACATTGTGAGATTTCTCTCTCTCTCTCTCTCTCTCTCTCTCTCTCTCTCTCTCTCTGATGTGACTGCAGAATCCCCAAGCATGAGATTTGTAGATGACAATTCTTGTCACAATGTTGCACAAAATAAACACACACATATAATATAAATTATATTCTCTTTATTTGTATAATTTGAGGGCATTGTACTAAAAAACATATTACAAAATTCACTTTGCATTAAGGGCTATGGCAATAAAGACAAAACAGCTAAACTGGAAAACAAAACAAACAAAAGGAAGTCAGTCTTCTCTACAACAAAAATTTTCCTTTGAAGTTAAAACTCAGACAACTTCTTTCGTAAAAGCTAATTATGTAGCTGCATGCTTCACAGTAAAAAGTCCTTTTTGGATTGTGAGGTTAGGATGGCAGATACAATATGGCATGAATAGAAGAAGGATATTTCTACAATAGATTTGCCTCATCAGGTCACAGCTAGCCAAAATGAAAAACTGCAAATTCTATCAAAAGCAATTTGGGGAGAAGAGATGCTTATTTTAAATTGTATGTTTTGTTGATGGATGACAATACTGATCTTCCAAACATGGCTCATTTTGCCATATTTGCTCTATGTGTTGATGGCCAATACAATGCCACTGAAGAAAGGGATCCTTATGTGCCATTGAAAGACACAAGTAAATCAAGAGATTTAAACAATGCACAGGAAATATGTTAAAGTGACATTGCTTTCATGGTAGGTAAGGCACATATTTAATGAAGTATCATTTCATAGCATATCCAGACAATTTATGCACAGAAAAACATTAAAATGGGTACCATAATGGTAATCATCACCAAGACCATAAATTTCATAAGAGCCAAGGGATTAAATTCTCAAGAATTCCAGGAACTCTTTCAAAGCTTTAATGCTGACTATGGTATCATTTACCTTTTAGAAGATTGCTAAGTCAATACCAAATGCTGAAAAAATTTTATGATTTGTGACATTTTATGAAGTCTTTCATGGTTCAGAAACAAAATTTGTGCCAGTATTTCATGATGAAAACTGGCATACGGATTAAGCATTTTTAGTGGATTCAATGATTTATTTATTTATAAAATGTTTTAATAGTCACACTAATATTAAGTTATTACTATGACATTTCGAAGTGTTTTGATAGGTACTCCTTCCCCTACATTTCCACCACCTGCCTCCTGACTCATCGCCTTGTAGATTCTGTCTTTTCCTCTTTCATGTGCTCAGCATCCTTTTCCCCACTACCCTTCCTCATTTCCTGTTTGTTTTCCTCTCTTGTCTCTTTTCTCGTTTTTTTAGGCTTTACTTACATATAGACCTATTTTATACATAATTTGTAAATTCTAGGCTAAGATCTACATATGAGAAAGAATGTGTTTTTTGTCTTCCTGGGTTTGGGTAACCTTACTTAATATGACACTTTCCAGATTTATCAATTTTCCCAAAAAGGTTCATAATTCATTTTTTTCTTTACAACTGATTAAAAGTCCATTGTGTATATGTATTACATTTTAATTATTTTTTATTTGTTTGTAAGCATCTTTGCCAGTTCCGTTTTCTTGTTCTCATGAATAGAACAACAGTAAATATGGATGTCGAAGTATCTCTATGGTAGGACAAGTGGTCCTTTGAGAAATTTCCAGAAGTACTGTAGTTGAATCTGATGGTAGTTCAATTTTTGTTTGTCTGTGTGTTTGTTTTTGTTTTTACTGTTTTTTTTTTTTTTTTTTTTTTTATTCCGAGACAGGGTTTCTTTGTGTAGCTTTGTGTCTTTCCTGGAACTCACTCTGTAGCCCAGGCTGGCCTCGAACTCACAGAGATTCGCGTGCCTCTGCCTCCTGAGTGCTGGGATTAAAGGCATGTGCCACCACCACCTGGCTGGTAATCCTAGTTTTAATTTATTGAGAAACAAGCATACTGATTTTCATGATGGCTATACTAGTTTTTATGCCTGCCAGAATGAGTAAGGATTTTTTTCCCCACATGCTTGCCATTATTTTTTGTCACTTGATTTCTTGATGATAAACATTCTGAATGGGTAGTATTTCAAAGCAGTTTTTAATTTCATTACCATGATGACAGGGGATGTTGAATATTTAAAAATTATTTATTGGCCAATTGTTTTTATTTTCTTTTTTGATAACTATTCATTTCATCAGCGTGCTTGTTGCTTAGAGGGCTTGCTTATATGATACTTAACTTTTGACAGTTGTTAATTATGGCTTTTACCCACATTTCTGACAATGTCTGGTAAAGATTTGCCCCTATGCTGTGGGCTGTATTCTCTATTAACAGCTTTCTTTTCTGTGTAGAAACTTTCAGATTTCATATAGTCCCGTTCGTTGAATCTGTGCTATTGGAGTTCTGTATGGAAAGTTTTCTTCCTAAACCTGTCTGTTAAAGTGTATCTCCTTTGTTTGCATTGAGCATTCTCAGGATTTCAGTTACACATTCATCTAAATGAGTTAATCATGGGTCTTCAAGGGGAAGACCAATTCATCAGTACAATGTAGTAAAATAATATAACAGCTTTCCAATGAAACTAAATTCACAAGTTAAATTTAGAGCAAACACAATTATTGACACATTTTTAAACACATTTCTGTGGAGAGAAAAAACCATGTAGCCTTGACATTTTTATTTGATGCAAAAATTTGAAAGATTTCAAGATAAGAAATAATCATTTTGGGTATTTGGGACTTTAGTAGTCCATGTAAATATTGTACCTGCCAATTTCAAAAGGAGTACATAGAGCTACAATCTGACATTTAACTTAAAAAAAGTTTGAGGATGTCTTCATGGATTTTATCTGACTCTTTCTTTCCAGGAGCAAATATATCTTTCTTCTCAGTCATAGCTTAATTATGTCATAGCTTTTGTCATCTCATGGGAGACCAGCCCCCACATTTGTTTACCCCAGGAACTCTTGAAGAACGAGGAATAAGAGACTTAGTTAGAAATAGAGAGGAGAGAAACAGAAAACACAGGATAGACTCTGGTGGGCCTGGATCCTTATCCACCGGCCCAGAACTTTCTTCCAAAGGTCTATTTATAACAATGCCAAGGGGTGAAGCTAGTTACAGTCACCTGGTACCCAGGCCTGTGGTCCAATCAACCTCTTATGCAGTCCTGCTGGGTACAGCCACTAGGAAATCTGGTGGGCTCCAACACGTCTCCTAAAGTTGTGAGCAACTATTCTCCAGAGTGAAGCACAGGAAGTGGAAAATCAGAAGCAAGATCCAATGAGCACCTTGGGAACTCTGAGAATCAGAGTTACTTCCATGGACTCAAATACTGAAGCATTAAAGTCTTACATACAATGAAAAATAACCAACTAGTTTTTTATGTTGTCCTCTTTCAGTTTTAGAATAAATCAATGTAGTTTGCCTCTTAATATACACTCTTTTCCTACATTTATGAGGCTCCTATGTACACTGTCCACTACTCAATCATAGTCATATTGCACCTGATCTTCTGAAATGTGGTAGGATATCTAGAAAGGGAATCAGAATATTGTACTCAGCAGGACATCTTCTCTATAAAATCACTGAGCTTACAGGGGACACCTTTTGTGAACTTATATATAACACGCACATATCTATATCCTAGCATCATGTCAGCATCTCCCTATTTATTTTTAGCCACTGCTAAGTGACTCACCGTGAATCCATTCCTGAGACAATTAGAAATTCTTCCCAATTAAGAAATTTTCCCTAATTATTGTTTTTGAAGACTTCTAGATGTCCTTATAATGCAGCAGCAATTTACTTCCAGCTGGTGTGGCTTATTGTACTAATCCATCCATAAAGATAGCTTGATATTCACTTCCTCTGCTAATGGGTTATAGAGAAGATCCCACGGGGCTACTGGATAGAAATTGGGGAAAGTACAAGGAAGGACTAAAAATTCTCTGGGGGTGTGTGAACCACCTGACTGTTCATATAATTTACTTGATTTGGGGGCTTCCTCAAGTCAGATGTGATGTTTTCACAAGTTCATTAGATTCTACTAAAAATATTTTGAAAGTAGTTTTATAATGGTCTATTTGATATAAAATATAACATTGGCAAACATAAAGAATATATATATATACATGCACATATTTTCAGGTCTTTGTTACTTATGAATATTAACCCTATGTCTGATAATGTCTGATAATGTCTGGTAAGGATTTACTGTGGGTTGTTTTCTCAATTGATAGCTTCCTTTGTTGTGTAGAGATATTTTCAAATTCCATTTAGTGCTATTTGTTGAATCTTGGAGCAAGTTCCTATGTTATTTGAGTTCTGTTCAGAAAGTTCTTTCCTAAACCTGTCTGTTGAAGTATATCCCCCTTTGTTTTCATTGAGCATTGTCAGTATTTCAGTCAAGTACTCATTTAAATAAATTAATCATGAGTTCTCAAGGGGAGAGCTAATCATTAATACAGTGTATTAATATATGTGTAATATATTAATATAAACATCACATACACACACACACACACACACACACACACACACACACACACACGCATCTCTGAGGCAACCACCATAATCCAGAAAATGAATATATCTATCACATCAAAATTTACTTGTTCTATGCACTGCCTCTAATTTGATGATTGGGTTTCATCTATACCTACAGATGAATTTGGATGCTTTTACAGTTTTTAAAATAAAATTGTGCAGGATACAGCTTTTCTGTGTCATTTTTTTTCACTAGATGTAATTATTTTGCAATTCATTCATGTTTTCATATGCTTCAGTGGCTTGTTCTTTTTTGTTAATCATTGAATAATATTACATTGCAAGGAACTATAACATCCTTTGCTTCATTTCCCACTTTTGTTCACTAACATTAATAGTGGCGTTAGTACTCAACTATGAGAATTGGGTGGTGTCTTAGAAAGAAAATCTTCCCAGTGATATTCACATTATCTTTGATGACACTTTTGGTGCTGTTATATTATGCTGCAAAACCATGTTGCAGATGTGACCAAATTAAGAGCCTTAGACATGGAAGATTATCCTTTGTAGATGGAAATTTCTCTTGTCCTGCCTTTCCCAGCAGTCGGGACAAATTTCTCCTACCTGTGGTCCCACAGCTGCTTATAAAATACTCACTCAGAAGCTTAATATTAATGACAAACTCTATGGCCTGTGGCTTCAGCTTCTTGCTAGCTATCTATTTTATCTTAAATTAACCCTTTCCTATTAATTTTTATATATTGCCATGTGGCCGTATACATGTGTACCTGTCTACTGCCATCTTGTTGCTCCTTTGGTGGTGGCTGGCATCTTTCCCCACTCTGCCCTTCTTCTCCTCTGTATCTCTGCTTGGATTTTCTGCCTGATTGTAAGCTTTCTTGCCATAGGCCCAATCAGCTTTGTTTATTATCCAATGGGAGCCACACATATTCACAGCATACAGAAAAACATCCCGCAGCGCTTCCCCTTTTCTGTCTAATCAAAAAGGAAGGTATTTAACTTTAACATAGTAAAATTATATATAACAAAACAGTTATCAAGCAAGAATTACAGTTACAATATCTAGTCTATTTGTATTTGGCAAAATTAAAGAAAATATTCTATCACCTATTCTGTTTTCGTGAGTCTAAAATTTTATAGCTCATTTATCTTTTATTGTAACTAAGGAAAACTATAATTGTAATTATCTAGTCTTCAACTCCATCAAAGACCCCAGAAGGATATTGTTGTTGTTTTTATCTCTTTTGGGAGGGCCCATCACCCAGCTCCCAAATAAATCACACACAGAGTTTTATTCTTAATTATGAATGCCCAGCATTAGCTTGGCTTATTTTCTAACCAGCTTTTCTTAACTTAAATTATCCTGACTGCTTTTTGCCTCTGGGCTTTTACCTTTCTATTCCTAAATATCTTTCTTTATTTCTTATTCAATGGATGACTATGTAGCTGGGTTGCTGGCCCCTAGAGTCCACCTCCTTCTCTGGCTGCTAGCTCCTAGATCTCTCCCCCCAGTTTTCTCCTTCTATACTTTCTGCCTGCCGGCCCTGACTATCCTTTCTCCTGCCTTGCCATTGGCTGTTCAGTTCTTCATTGGACCATTAGGTGTTTGAAACAGACATCATAACACAGCTGCACAGTTAAACAAATGTAACATAAGCAAAAGTAACATACCTTAAAATAATATTCTACTTCAGGATTATAATATTACCTGAATAAACAGGAAGTGCATTGCAATCAGCTTCCATAATTCTAGAAATGACAGAGACATTTGGCTGCCTGGACAGTCATCCAAACTTCCTCTGTAACATTGGGGCATCTATCTTCAGCCTACAGGCCTAGAGTCTCTGGCATAACTTTCCATGAAGCAGGAAATTTTAAGGACTGTTCTACCCATTCCTCAGATGCTTCTCCCTGTGTCCTGTAGAATGTCTGGCAGTTTCTTCTGCAAACCAGAAACCTGAAGGACCACCTCACCTTGCAAAGCTCAGTGGTCACCTTCCAATGTATCCTGCATGTCTAGTTTCTATAGCATTCTGTCAAGTAGTTGAGGCAAGGATACTTTTTTGCCCAGTGGCTACCTTTTGCCACAAAGAAAACAAACTCCATAATGAATTTCTTCAATGGCCATAATTCTCTTTGAAGTAATTGGTGCTGCCAGGAGCAGATGTGTCTCACTGTCCAGAGAAGTCTAAATTCCTAAAACATTTTTAATGCCATATTCTGTAGGTCTTCGAAGTGTTTGAAGATTACATATCTAATTGAAATATACCTTTGTATACATAAAAACTTAACTAACATGACTGTAGGTTTGATGATCATAGATGACTATTAATCTGTATTTCTTAATTATATTTTACAATTCAAATGAACTGCATAAGCATAATGCCTTAAACAAGAGTAGAAATATACATACAGCATAACAAAATTAATTTTAAATTTATATTAATAAGCTAGAATCTATAACAATGTAAACTATTTCAAATGAGTTGTTGCTTTTTAAAAGTAGATTCAATAATCTACCCTTTTACCATATCATATCTATAGCCTATATTTCTCTATTATATCCCTGTTTCTCCTTTTAGAAAGAGATTGACTATGACCAATAACAACTTGTAACCAACCTCCAAAACAAAGACAAACATCCACAATCTATTTCTTCTTTATGGAAATGTGGGCATAATCCTCTAGGCTACTTCCTGCTGATTGTGGACATTATTAATCTTATGGGGATTGTGAGAAAATTCGAGATAATAGTCAAGTCCTGGGAAGATCAGTTGTAACCTTTGCTGATAGATACCACCTGTCAAGGTTCAGGAGGTCTCCCTTGATCAAATCTGATCCATCCTCACCTGGAACAAATCATAGCCTCTTGCTTCCTGTGGAAACAAAAGCAAAGTCTCTTTTCCAAAACAACATATCCTTAGACCCAAATTTTGAAGTCAAGTTACTTTTAAAATACATATATTGGTTTAACTCAGCAGCCTTTACAATCAAATGTCTCTCTCCAGCTTAAAATACCAAAGACAACATAATCCAGATTCTCTGTGTAATTTCTGTCTTTATGTGGCTTATTATATTTTTATATATTATTTTATTTTTTAAGACTTTATTTTATTTTTATGACTATATCCTTTCTCTTCTCTCTCTCAAGCCTATGTGTCTTTTACATACATTGTAAATCACTTAGAGGTTTATTCCCTCTGAATCTGCCTTATTGTGTACCTGTAATCTTTTTTTGGCCAGGAGAAATTTTAAACTGTTATGCTGCATGGTTTTGAGATACCTCTGTGTACCACAGCAGGAATCCACCATGCTGTGCTCAAGCTTGAATGCCGCAGAATCTCTGTATGGCAGCATCTCTGTACTGTGGCCCCTATGAGACATATGAACTAGGAAGCTGCTCTTAGCCCTGTTTAAGTAAGTTCTCTCAGGTCTTTCTCTATGCTGTATGTGTTGCTATGATTGGTTAATAAAGAAGCTGCTCTGGCCTATGGCGAGTCAGATTATAGCCAGGCAGAAAATCCAAGAAAGACAGGGGGAAAAAAAAAGGCAGAGGCAGAGGAGACGCCAGCTTGCCACCCAAGGAGCAACATACTGACAGACTGGTAACACCATGGCCACATGGCAATACATAGATTAATAGAAATGGCTTAATTTAAGATGAAAGAGCTAGCTAGCAAGAATTCTTGGCTATAGGCCATGAAGCTTGTAATTAATATTAAGCCTCTGAGTGATTATTTTATAAGTGGCTGCGGACTGTGGGTGAGAGAGACTTGCCCCAACTGTGGGCCGGGCAGGACACAGAAAATCTTTTGACTACACACTCTGCCCTTCATCTCATATGTATCTCTGCTTGGATGTCCCACCTGGCTATACACTTTCTTGCCATAGGCCAAACAGCTTTATTTATTATCCAATGGGAGACGTATATATTTACAGCATACAGAAAGACATACCACAGAAATCCTTGATTTTCCAGCACGGCCCAAGGAATCTCATAAAAGGAAAAGAGAATGCAGAAGTTAGGTTAAAATTTGCCTGTTTTCCATATATTTCTGGGTGTTCATTCAGCAAGTAGCCAGTTGTAACTACAAAGTTGATTTTTAATGAAGATACATTGTTGGTAGGGAACACTAAAGTAATCTTACACAAAATGGAAGAATTCTGCAGTAATGCTCCTTTAGATAATTCCCAGAAGCTCCTTCCATGTAACTTCTTTGTCTTCCTGAACAACTTCTGATCATAAGACTCAAGTTGGATCATATTTTGCCTGGAGCCCAGACATACTGCAGAGTCTGTTTTAACTCATGCCCCAAGACACCCTGAATGTTTTATGGATAAGCTGATATGTGAACCAGACGATCATACCTACGCATAGTAAAGTCGGTTTCAGTAATTTTAAAAGGTCCAACAAGTTTTATGTCTCTTAAGAGAGGAAGGGGTGAGATTTGATTCAACTTAAGGCCCACACAGCGTGGGGGAGTTTTACAAATCTTGGTAGGAGCTGCAAAACTAGGGTGAGAACAAGATAGAACCTAGGGCCTGGGATGCTTTCGACCTGAAACTTCACAGGAGCAGTCAGTGAAGGGATTCATAATTGATTAAAATACTTATCTATAAGAGACTGAGTACTCAGCTCTAAATGGAACATCTTTACCAATACCAATCCTACCCTCCCTAGCTCAAGGCTTAGGGATTAGAAGAGTTACAAATAATACAAGAGCAGAAGGATGGGAAAAGGTGATATGCTGTCTTCAGGAAATGAATTGGCTGTTAGCTACCTGCACAAAATCTGCACAAGATAAAACCAGCCAAATTTCCAGCATAGATGGGAAGTATTAGCCAGGATCCACCCCTTACCTAGGAACTCTAGGCATGTGATTGCTGCCAGAGGAGGGATAGTCATTGTTCTTTGTAGTATGGCTACTGGTAGGTTTCTCATGTTCTAATGAGTGGCTCCACCTCCACGTCCCAAAACCAGTACTTATTGAAATTAGTAAGTTATTTACACAAATCAGCAAAAAAGAAAAGGCATGGAGTTGTACTTGGTAAGGAGGTGCATCAGAAGTGATGTGGAGGTTTTGGATGGGATAATTGGGTGGAAATGGGTATATTTCATTGTATAAGTGTATGGGTTTTCAAAGAATAAAAAATTATTATAATAATATTAGGTACATGTTTCAGTAATTTCTCTTTTAACTTTACATAAAATATTCTGTTTTATTCTTTTTTTATATACTTTCTCAGTCTATCTGTTTGATTGTCTCAGGCTTTTGAACTTTCAAAGAGTTTATCTCTCTACATTGAACCTATTATATCTTAATCAGGCATCTAATGCTGGTTTCCTCTTATATATTCAACATAAGGCCACAAGTGTCAAGATCAGTGTGATGTTTTATGAGACAAGAGTAGACTTAAGTTCTAAGTTCATATAATGAAGGAAAATATTGTAGATTAATTTCTAACCTCACTTTTTTCATATTTTTATTTCCCTGGTGGAACTGGGGAGGGGAAGAATTTTATAAAATTGTGATGGGAAGCATGGAGTACGTTGAATGTTTGTTAAAACAGCAATTTGGGACTTCATATCTAGAATTTCTGATTGTGTGTGTGTGTGTGTGTGTGTGAGAAGTGGCACTCAAAAATTCATATTTCTAATATTATGTGTAGTGAAAAGTATGCCATTAGTCAAAAGCCACACTTTGAGAAATACTTCAAGTGACAGGAATGATATTTTCTCTAGTAGAAAAAAAATAGTGCATATAAAATTAGATGTTAAACGCAGTAATGCCTAAGTTTTTTTTTT
>CABHPR010156266.1:14165-39735 GCA_902168415.1 Peromyscus melanophrys
ACACACACACACACACACACACACACACACACACACACACACACACACATATATATATGTATATATCCTTTACTCTACATCTTTGTAGTGTGTGATGGTCACTTACTTCTGCATTTCTCTAAAGATGAACTATTGCTTTAAGTTTACTGTCTTGGAAGTAAATAAAGTTTCAGAAGTATTTTCTTGTTTTACCCTACAGGAAGAACTCACACACAACCTGCATCATAAGGAAATGGTCAAGATTCCAACTACACTCTGATATGTACAAATATTCACTAGTAGTGGACCAGACTGGTAATCAGCTGCAGTTCAGAGACTGTAACTGAAAGGGCTTCTGAAATTTCCCTTTTACCAGTTCATGGCCATCCTGGTAAATGGTGAAAGGTATTAGTATGAAAGATTTGTGAATAACTGTTAATCAATAGATATGTTGCAAATATTCTCAAAGGAAACCCTTAACCCTTTTGGGTGCAAGAGCTGTGGGATTGTGGATTCTTCCCCTGAATAAAAAGCTGTCAGTTCTCAATTTGATAGTGTGAATGAGATTTGTAAGTTAGGGCTACAACTTAGGTGCTTTTATATATTAAGCTCTATTCCAGTAGACTGAATACCTATTTCATTCTTAGGGAGTAGAGACCAGTAAGCTACTGACACGGGTTAATGTGGGTCAAAGTATTGATGGCTAGTTCTCCAAATGACTTACTAATGTGATTTTAAGCACCTTGTGTCTTATATTGGGGCCCTTTTATCTGACCTCTACTATTCTGACACATCATTATTCCTCCTGAATTATGGAGACCATTCTATTGTACTACCAATCAAGTTTGGTTTGTAAAACAAATAAATACCTCTGAGAAATTCAGAGATACCTTAGTAAGGGAAATGTCTTGTAGGCCCCTTCCTGGAAAATAGAAAGAAGTTGAAAAGAAACAAATAGTAAATCTACTTTAATATTCTCATCTTCTAAATCTTTTTGATTCTTTTTTTTATCCACGGTCATTTCCAGGCTTGACTGTACTATAGAGTCACCTAGGGAGCTTCAAAACCCAGTGCCCAGAAGTCTTTCAGAATGACAGACTAATATTCTCCCCATGAGTGGGCTTTATATAGGGATGTTTTTCAAACTCTCCTTGGTGATTCTGATGTCAACCAGGGTTGAGTCACACTACTACATCATGTTGACTTCAGGATACCCTTGAGCTGGGGCTCCTATTATCTTTGCTTTTGCATATGAATCCCATTCCTCAGGTTCTTAAATACATGCATCACCTTTCAGATCTCAGGTGAAACACTTGGATTTGGAAGTTCAAAATTCTTATACTTTCCTCTGTATGACCAAGTGTTTAAGGTCATATTCTTTTCCTATGAGTACCTTTATTTTGGCATTGAGATAGCTGGCTGGCTTTTCAGATAGTTGGACTTCACAGCTGTACAATTACCTTCAGCCCTTGGACTTGATTTTTCTCATTCATATCTGCTCCATGGCTACTGGAGATAAAGCACCCTTTTAAAGCTTCCATAGAAGCTTCCTGATTTTTCATTCATGTTCGGAAGCAGACCTTTATTTTGTCTCCTCCTGCTACAGTCTTTATAATAGCCATTGTTGCCATAGTGACTAAGTGCCACAGCCACTTGATCTCCCAACGCCTTCATTGCATCTGCACTTTATCTTACGCCACCACCAGTGATTATTATACCAATCACGATGTCACAACACGCCAGAGATTATCAGTGTCCCATTTCCCAAAGCAAAAAGGCTCTCTGTGAGTGCCTCAAATATGGGAGCTGCCCAACCTCAGAACCTATTTTAAGGATGTTTCCTGGGACCACTTTTGTCAATTACCAAATCACTTAAGATCCTGACAGGAAACAGAAGGTACACTCAGAAGGCCCAATTAAGTAGCATTTTATAATGAAACTATTTAAAGAGGTGTGATGGGGATAAGGAAACCCTAAAAGAGGTCTCCATGCTGCTAGAGAATGCTAGGGGCATTTATTTTCGCTCAGCATGAACTTTATTCTACTTTCTTTCTTCTGCTGCACCCCAGGGGATAGAACCCACCAGAACTAACCTGACTAGAAGTAAGAACAGGAATTTGTTCTTATTACATTTATGGGATTGTTGTTGGTTGCTTTTCACTCTTTTGGCTCTTTGCTTTTTGGAGTCCTGCCTCCCAGCTTTCAAATAAATCACACAGTCTTAGTATTACTTATAAATATCTGGCTTTACCTTGGCTTATTTCTATCCAGCTTTTCTTAACTTAAATTATTCTGTCTGTCTTTTGCCTCTGGGCTTTTATCTTTCTCTATTTCTGTATATCCTTTTTTATTTTTTTATTTATTTTTTATGTATTTATTTATTTATTTTTTTCCTCCTTGCCTTGCTGTATAGCCAGGTGGCTGGCCCCTGGATTCCTTATCCTGCTCCTGATTCCTTCCCAGATTTCTCCTCCTATTTATTCTCTCTGCCTGCCAGCCGCACCTATCCTTTCTCCTGCCTTGCTATTAGTTGTTCAGCTCTTTATTAGACCAATCAGGTGTTTTAGACAGGCAAAGTAACACAGTTTCACAGAGTTAAATAAATGCAACATAAAAGAATGCAACACATCTTTGCATCATTAAACAAATGTTCCACAGCATAAACAAGTGTAACACATCTTAAATTAGTATTTCACAACATTTCCCCCTTTTGTCCAAATAAAAAATGAAAGTTTTTAACTTAAACATAGTAAGAGTATATAATAAGAACAATTATCAAGTAAGGATTACATTCACAACATCCAATCTATTTTTGTGTTTGGCAAATTTAAAGAAAATATTCCAATATCTATCCTATCTAAAATATCTATCCTATCCTATCCTATCCTATCCAAGGTTTTATACCTAGTTTATTTTTTATCCTAACCAGGGAAAATTGCAACTATACTTACCTAGTCTTCAACTCCAACTGCAACTATAACTACCTAGTCTTCAACTCCATCAAAGACCCCAGAAGGATCTAATATTACCTGAGTTAACAGGAAATGCATTGCAAGCAACTTCCAAACCTATACAAATGACAGAGACATCTGACTGTCTGGACAGTTACCCAAATTTCCTCTGCAGTATGGGGGGAATCTATCTTTAGCTTACAGGCCTAGAGCATCTGGCAGAGTTTTCAGTGAAGCAGGAAAATTGAAGGACTATCCTTCATTGGCAAAGATCATCAGTTGCTTTCCTCTGTGTCCTACAGAATATCTGGCAAACTCTTCTGAACCAGGAACCATGAAGGACTGTCCTACCTTGTTTTGAAAAAGTTTAGCAGTCACTTTCCTGTGGATCCTGCATGTCCAGTTTATGTAGCATACTGTGAGACAGTCCAGGCAATGCAGTTTCCTGTCCAAATGGATAGCCTTGCCATATTGAAAGGAAACTCCACATGGAGTTTTTTCGATGCTTATCATCCTCTTATGAAGTAGACTCTCCAGGAGCAGATGTGTCTCATTGTTATGAAAATCCCTACTTTAATAAAACATTTTAAATGCCATATTCTATAGGTCTTTGAAGTGTTTGAAAAATCATCTCTCTGTCTAAAATATACCTTTTCTTTCTTGAAAAATATACTTAATATGACTACAAGTTTAATTATTATAAATTAACTACTAGCCTCATTTCTTAATTACACATTGCATTTTAAAATGAGTTGCATAAGTACAATACCCCAAGCAAGAGTAGAAACATATATACTTACAAAAGTAACTTTAAATTTGTATCAATATACAAAAAGCCATGCCAATGCAAAATATCTGAGATTAATAGTGGTTTCTTCATCCTATATTCCTATATTCCCCTAAATGATAACAAACATCCATAATCCACCAAATAACCAAAGACCAACCAACCTATCTCTTGGAAATGTGGGTGTTGTGTTCTCCAGACTGTTTCCTGTTGTCTGTGGGCAAAGACATCTTTAAGGGTCCCTGAGAAAGTTTGAGATATTGACCAAATCCTGGGAAGACTATAACTATAACCTTTGGTGATACATATCACTTGTCAAATGTCAGGAAGTCTCCCATGGTTAAACTTCATCTGTATTAACCTGGAATGAATCCACAGCCTCTTCTTTCTTGTGGAAAAAAAAAGCAAAACCTCTTCTCCAAAACATTTTTGACTTTCATTTGACAAACACATTTTTTTTTTTTACTTCTTTTTTTAAATATAGCCCTAAAGTATCTAGGTTGGTTCCATTTTGCAGCTGTTCACAATACCATGTCCTAGCAACTGTCTTTTGTTCATCAACATTCAAAACATTCAAAATCAATTCAGCAATATTACAGGATCCAGACTTCCTGTGTTTACCCATCTCTATGTGGCTTTTTCTTTTTTTCCTTTTTGCTTCTCTCTTTAAAGACCTTATTATTTTTCAACTATTTCTTTCTATGACTGTCCATACCCTTTTCCTTTTTTTTCTTAAGCCTACACACATTGTAAAATGCACTGGAAACTTTAGAGTTTTTTTCCATTTGGAACTCTTTTACTGCATATCTTTTAGCTTTTTTTGGCCATGTGAGCAAACTTTAAACTGCTAAGGTTCAACTGGGTCCTCTACATGGCTCTGTTGCCTGGCTCCACCCTACTCTATCGTCATGAAACCCAACCCTAAAGCTTGAGGTCTGGTCAGAGGTGCATTTGACCAGGGACTGCATTCAGCACCCACCTATGGAATGCTGGCACCCTGCACTGTGGCAGGCGTTTTTTGACTTAGTTTTTGCTTCTATTTAGTGTGAAAAAGACTGTTAAGTGCTCAGCTGCAAGACACAACTTCTTAAAGGAGCCATATTCATTTTTTGCTTATTTGTTTTTTTTTGTTGTTGTTGTTCTTCTTGTTTTTCAGCTTTCTCAGGCCCTAGCTAGTTGCATATTTGAGCCTCACACTGGCATTCCAAAATGTTGTTGGTTGTTTTTCACTCCTTTGCTGTTTACTCTTTGGGGGCCTACCACCCAGCTCCCAAATAAATTACACAGTCTTATTATTACTTACAAATGCCCAGCCTTAGGTTGGCATATTTCTATCCAGCTTTTCTTAAATTATCCTGTCTATCTTTTGCCTCTGGGCTTTTATTTTTCTCTATTTCTGCATACCTTTCTTTATTTCTTACTCTGTTACTTCCTGTGTAGCTGGGTGGCTGGACCTTGGAGTCCTACCCCTTATCCTGCTCCTAGCTGCCTTCCCAGATGTCTCCTCCTGTTTATTCTCTCTGTCTGCCAGCCTCACCTATCCCTTCTCCTGACTGGCTATTAGCTGTTCAGCTCTTTATTAGATCAATCAGATGTTGTAGACAGGCAAAGTAATAAAGCTTCACAGAATTAAACAAATGCAACATAAAAGAATGCAACACATCTTTGCTTCATTATACAAATATTCTAAAGCATAAACAAATGTAACACATCTTAAATTAGTATTTCACAAAACAGAGCAGTCTCATTTAGGTATACAGAGAAGGGAAGAAAGATCCAGGGCAAACATATATGAAGATAGAAACAGGATATCCTAATAGATGAATCTTGTGAGCTTCAGCATGCAGATAACCAACTATTTGATAAACTAAGTTGGGGGGCTTTAAGATTTCTTAGAGCCAATATTTTGGGAAACTCACCAGTTATCACCTGCTTAAATCAAACCTGCTTGATGTGAAAAAATATCAATTAACAAAGCTAAGCTGGGAGTTGTGGTGATATCTTGATTTAACAAAATAAAGCTTGACTGAAGATCAGAGTGCACAACTAAGCCACTCGTTAGCTATAGAGTCCAGGCAGTGGTGGCACACGCTTTTGATCCTAGCACTTGGGATCTCATGCCTTTATTCCCAGCACCACGGAGGTGGAGACAAGAAGTGACATGGCTGGGTGGAGAGAGGAATATAAGGCAGGTGGAGACAGGAGCTTGGGCTTCTTTCAGATGAGAATTTCATAAAGGTAAGAACTACTGGTTTGCTGCTCTGCATCTCTGATCTTTCAGCATTTACCCTGATATCTGGCTCTGGGTTTTTATTAAGACCAATTAGAACTCGTGCAACATCTGGTACCCAATGTGGAGTGTAGTAGACATAGTGGCATGTGCCTTTAATCTCAGCATGTAGGAGGCAGAAGCAGATAGACCTCTGAGTTCCTATCCAGCTTGGTCTACAGCACAAACTCCAAGATAGTCAGAGTTACACAGGGAAACCCTGTCTCTAAAAACCAGAGATAGAAAGAGAGAAGCTAAAAGTAATCCTATCACATCTTCCCTTCCAATTTACCTCCAAGTCTTTAAAAGATTGTTTTAAATTTATTTTTGAGTATTTCATGTATGAGTACTATATTTACTTTTTTGTGTCCCTTCCTCTCCTTTTCCAACTCCTCCTGCAGCCCCTGCTTCTTCTCAAATTCATTATCTCATTAATTGTTATTGGTATAAACACACAGAGAGGGGGGGATTTACAAATGCGATCTGCCAAGTTCATTTAATGTTGCTCATATGTATATGTGTTTATAGCTAAGTGTTTGGGGATAGGAAAATTATCTGAATCTGGTCCCTGGAAAAGACTGGTTTTCCTTGTCTTAGCTGTCATTAACTACTCATAGCTCTTTATCTAGGGCTAAGGCTTTGCCAGATTTCCCCCAATTGTGTTGCTTTGTCAACTATTGTTGTTATAGCTCAGGTCTTGGTTAGGCAACCATATTGTTGGGATTTTCTAGGTGTCATACATGGAAGACAGGATCTTGCTACAGATGTCCGGTTATTCTGTCTTTTGCAGTCTTTCCACGCCCTTTTCTGAAATGTTCCCTGAGACTTAGGGTGTAGGGGTTGTGTTGTAGATATGTTAACCCAGACTGAGTCCCTCATGATCTGTTGTTTTCTGCATTTTGAACAGTTGTAGCTCTCCGTAATGGTCTCCATCTGCTGCAAAAAGAAGCTTCTTAGATGAAGAGTGAGAAACCACACCTATCTGTGAGTATTTGGGGGTAAATATTTGGTAGGAAATTATAAATTATACTGGTTTAGGGAAGAATCACTGGTCGTTTCTCCTCCAGTGTCAGCAGCCTCACCTACTGCAGGTGGTGGGCTAGATTTATAGTACTAGGCATGAATTCCTCCTATTGAGTGAGCCCTATGTCCAGTCTCGACAGCTTTTGATCACTGCCAGGATATCTTACTATTCTGGTCATGGTTGTGGTTCACAGGCAGGACAGCAGATTTCATAGCTCCTTCTTGAGCTAGTCCTCAGGAAGGAGGATTCCATGTCAGTTCTAGCTCCATTCCTCCAAGTCTTCTGTCTTAAGTGTAGGGACAACAATCACCAATATAGTGTTGGAGGGCTGTTAGATTCCTCTAACCAACAACTGGAAAGTAAGTTTCTCATGTCTGCCCCCAGGATTTTTATCATATGGTGGGTGACTTTTATGAGAACATTATCACCCTATATGGTATAACTTCATTCAAAAGTTATATGTATATACATGCACTTGTATATGCATAATTTTCTATCAACATAACTATAACCCTCATGGCTTTTCCAGACATATTTATTATTACTTATTCTACTTCTCTTCTACTCCATTTGTATTTCCCTTTCTTCCCTTTCCCCAGATAAGTCACCTCCATTTTTTCCACTCCCTCCTTCACAGCATGCTTTTTTGAACTCCTTCTTGAATTCTACCCTGCACCCTATGATCTCTTTTTAGTTTTGTAGCATCTACTGGTGCTAAAAATGATATATTCACATTTCAAGATTCAGAGTTAGGGTCAACAAACAAGGGTGGACTTGTAACTTCCAGTCCTTGTTGCAATGAAAATTTCTAAATGTTTCAGACATTTCTTTACTTAGTCCCACCCACTTGTCACTACTGCAACAGGAAACCACCGAAACTTCTAGACTGCTTCTTTTTGTTATGAATATTCATTTTTTTTAAATTTTTATTTTTTATTAATTATTTTTTATGGATAGTCATTTTTAACCTTATTTTTAAATTATTTAGAGATTGGAGAGAGCTCAGTGGTTAAAAGCACTTGTTACTCTTTCAGAGGACTAGAGTTTGTCAGCACCTGTCAGGTGATGCACAGCTGCCTGTAAATTCCAGCTCCAGGGGCTTCTGGCCTCCCCAGGTCCCCTCATACAAGTATTCATACATGCACATGTAAATAAATGTATAAAATTTAAAAAGTTATTTAGGCCTTTTATTTTGAAGTAAAACATAGATACAGAAAAGTGCATAAATTCTAAGTGTACAGCTGAATGAATTACAAGGACATCACTAGGTCAAGAAAATAACATTGGTGATACACGGATAGTTCCAGTGATCTGACCATTATCATCATCTGAGCTTGGCTAACAGACATAAAGAAAAAAAGTTCTATTTGGAAATAAGTAATTTGTTTAATAGTACATCCATTTCCCCTCAAACGCACTCTATCCTGTAGCCACAAGCACACATAGATGCGGACTCATCTCCCCAGTCCAGAGTACCTTTTATTCCTTCTGTTAAATAGAGACTGGTCTTTGATGACATGTTTTCTCTGTGCTCCTTGATTTAAGGTTTGAGGTTCTGATTGGCCAGGAGGGATCTTAAAAAAAGTCAAATTATTTATCCTGCTTCTTTTTCTTTTGGCGTGTGGGTTTGCCGTGATGTTCTTCTATGACATTTACCCAAATAAATTATTGTTTAAAAGATGTTCATGGGCTACAGTTGAACCTCAGGTGGTAGAATGCCTACCTAGCACATAGGAAAAAACAATTTCAGCCCAAAGTACTACATTAAACCAGATGTAGTGATGTAGGTCTGTAATCCTGGAATTCTACAGAGGATTAGGAAATCAAAGTCTTCCTCAGATATATAGCAAATTTGAGGCCAGCCTGAACTACATAATACCCTGTTACACACACACACACACACACACACACACACACACACACACACACACATACACACATACACACACACATATACACATACACACACACACACACACACACACACACGAGGACAAAAAAAACACTTTTCATTCTTCATTGAACAATTTATTTCAGCAACCATGTGCAAAATAAATTAGCTAAAAAGGAAACTTGTGGGTTTATTTCTATGACTCTGATAAATGGGTTTTTATGGACATGTCTAATCTGAAGTCAGAACCACAATGTTTTGATTACTGAAGCTTTAAAACCAAAGAGTGTTGGGCTGGGGTGATGGCTCATTGGTTAAGAGAAGAGGGATTCTATGAGCAAGGGGCATCAAGACCATGATGGGGAAACTTACAACCAAACCAAGCCAGTGGGAACTCATGACCTTTGGGCCGACAGCTGTGGATCCTGCATGGGACTGGACTGGACCCTCTGCTTGGGTGAGACAGTTGTATAGCTTGGTCTATTTGAGGGGCCTCTGACAGTGGGAATAGGATCTATCCCTGGTGCTTGAACTGGCTTTTGGGGGCCTATTGCCTATGGTGGGACACATTGCACACCCTTGCTTCAGGAGGAGGGGCTTGGCCCTGCCTCTGCTGAATCTGCCGGGCTTTGCTGACTCCCCATGGGAGGCCATACCTTGTACTTGGGGTGGGTGGGGTGGTGGGGAAGACTGAGGGAGAACAGGAGGAGGGATGAGGGGGGAATCTGTGATTGGTATGAGGAATAAATAAAAAATTTCTTAATTAAAAAAAAAAAACAAAAGTACTGATGCTCTTTCAGAGAGATGTAAGATTTGAATTTCAACACCCACATAGCAGCTCACATCTGTCTGCAGCACAAATTCCACAGCATCTAATGCCCTGTTCTGGCCTCTTTCAGCAGCAGATGTACTTGTCATACAAATACAAGCATGGAGGCAAAACACTCATACACATAAAGTAAAAATAAGTAAATGTTAAAAAAAGAAGTTGACCCCCTTTCATTTTTATGTGAACTGTTAAAACCGTATGTTTTTCTATAAATAATGCGGATGAGATTATGATAATTAAATGTGCACATTAATTTTAAGAATATTGTCATTAGGACATATGATCAAACTCTACCTAAAATCTTTCTCTACTCATAGTTTAGTACAGTTCTCAGAACTCATAGTTTCTTTGTGTAATGGACAGTGGTTAATGCAGAAACTTGAAACTGGTCAAAGTGCAGAGAACAAGTTTCTATGCAATGCTCAGACACAAATAGGACATCTACATTATACCCACAACCCCAGGCACAGAAAGTTGTAGTTGTATATTGATGAATATATTTATACATGCGCACACACACACACACACACACACACACACACACACACACACACATATATATATAATTGTTGAGGACTGAGGGGGCAATCTAAGAGTTGGAGGGAAATGATTTATGTTGTAATTTCTAAAATTAAAAAAAAACCCCAAGAGCAATTAAGAGAAGAACATTATAAGTGGCAATCCATGAATGTGGACAGTTTTTCAGTTTGTTTAGGCTTTTACTTTCTTCCTGTGATGTTTTCCAGTTATTATTCGCTCATTAAGTTTTTTTTCATACAATGCATTTTGATAATGCTCTTTCCTTTCCCTCAATTCTACCCAGGTCCTCCCTACCTTCCCATGTATGCAACTGCATTTTCTTTCTCTCTTTTGCAACAACAACAACAAAAGCACCAGAAAAATAAAAAATCAAAACAAACAAAATTTAATAAGACAAAAACTACCAAAACAAACAAAAAAAGTACACACACAGAAAACCATAGAATCCCTTTTGTGTTGTCCAGCTACTTTGGGCATGAGGTCTGCCCCAGAGTGAGTTTGATATACCCAGCGACACTGCACTGGAGACGATCTAAACTGACTTTCCCTTTCCCAGCAGGAAGTAATCACACATAGTTTATTAACTAGGGATAGGACTTTGTGTCAACTTTTCCTTTCTCTGTGCTGGGATTGCTTGGTTTGAACTTGTACAGGCCTTGTGCATGCTGTCACAGTCTCTGGGAATTTGTATGTACATCAGCCCCATTGTGTCTGGACGATTCTGTTTCCTTGATGTAGTCCACAACCTGTCTCTTAAATTTTTCTGGTTCCTCTTCCACAGAGATCTCTGAGTTTTGAAGGGAAGGTTTTGATAGACATATCTTTTAGGGTTGAGTGCTCCAAGTCTCTCACTCTCTGCACACTGTTCAGTTGTGGATCTCTGTGTTAAATTCCATCTACTGCAAGGAATGATTCTTTCCTAAGGGTTAAGTAGTGCTTTGTTCTATAAAAATATGTCATTAGGAGTAATTTTGTTGCTATGGTTTTTGGCAAAATAATAATAGTGTGTTTTCCCCATGGCCCATAAGCTATCTAGTCTCAGGTTCTTGGTCCACTATTGTATCAGTCTTCTTTGCACACAGGTCAAAGTTGTAGATCACAGGGTTTGCATCAACTGGGTCATATTGGTGATTACTTTTCTCTTCCACTTCTGGAAAGAGTACCTTCCAGCACCATGAATACTAGTCAGTAGGGGTGAAGAAGCATTTATTTGGGCAATAGCTCTATTTCTCTATTTTTGATGATGTAAGTAAATTGTGATTTCTGCAAGAGGACCTTATCTGCATATTATGTAGAGTAAATAACCTGTGATATATTTAGAAAGCATATAGGACCTCTTTGCCAAACACTAATCAAGGTATTTTCTAGTTTTCAGTCTAAGTTTTGAAATAATTCTGTTTGTATTATTTATAAAAAATGTAAGAGAACTGATTGAAATAATTTTTTTCATTGCTATGTTACATATAGGAAAACAACTGATTTTTGTATTTATTTCTTCTATGTACTCGTTTATTGGTTATAATAGATTTTTTATGAGTTTCCTAAGAATTTCAAATGTGCAAATATTTGTGATCTACAAGTAGAGATAATTTTACTTCTTTTCATTTTTTCCTTGCTTTGATAACATTAAGATTTTATGGTTGTTCACATAAAAATAAAGATCAAATGACTAAATGTTTTTGTTGTTGAGGTTTAAGCATCAACATAAGGCATCATATAATACTAAGAGAAATGTTGTTTGATATGTATTATAGTATGTAAAGCAAATTATTGCCTGTTATTACTATACATTACTCTATTGTGTAAATATTTATTGGATGCTCATGATGGAGAACTGTCATATAGCACTGTGTCCTAAACCAAGCAGTGTTCAATGTTAATACTTTACTGTATTCATAGTGATCTTTACTCACTATAACAACTTCTATAGCCTACCACATCATCCTTCAATAGTAGAACATTTTCACTGAGGTTTCTTCTCAGTCCATCCATATGTATTCCATATGTAAAAATCATCTTTGTTGGGGAATATTATTTTAAGGTGTGCTACTTTTGTTTAGGTTACAATTGTTTAGCTATGTGAAGCTGTGATACTTTGCCTGTCTAAAACACCTGATGGTCTAATAAAGAACTGAACGGCCAATAGCAAGGCAGGAGAAAGGATAGGTAGAGCTAGCAGACAGAGAGAAGATATAGAAGGAGAAATCTGGAAGAAGAAGGAGTAGCCAGAGAAGGAACAGAGAAGAACTTCAGGGGCAAGCCACCCAGCCACCCAGCTACATAGCCAGACACGGTGTAAGAAGGAAAGAAAAGTTGTACAGGAATAGAGAAAGTAAAAAGCCCTGGGACCAAAGATAGACGGGATAATTTAAGTTAAAGAAAACTGGCTAGAAACAAACCAAGCTAAGGCTGGATATTTATAATTAAGAATAAGCCTTTGTGTGTGATTTATTTGGTAGCTGAGTGGTGGGCCCTCCAAAATACCAAAGACCAACCAACAACAACCTTGTATGGGCGGTGATGTGCAACAGCTATATCCCATCTGGAAGTCAGCATCTCATAGCTCCCCTCTCCAGCTGCTGGCTATTTTACTGTTTTCAGGACTCTATTCTGTGAAGTTCTCTGATCCTTGGATGATGGGAGGTGAATATAGATGACCCATCTACAGCTGAGAACTCAAGCTCTTTATATCATACCTGGCAGTTTGACCAGTTATGAGTTTCTGCATTAACCTCTACCCACAGCAAAAAAAGCAGCTTTTCTGATAAGAGTTGAGAGCAGTACATATCTATGGACATAAAAATCTAAATATAATTATTTAGAATGTAGTTTGACAGCATGGCCATTTAGCAAAACAACAGGTGCTTCCACTCAGGGCCTATGGTCGTCTCCTTCATTGTGTGCTTTTGATCATGTTTACAATGCCAGCCATGAAATTCCTTCTGTGAAGGAGGCCTCGAATCCAAGCTTTTATTTTCTATAGGTGAATTAAAAAAATCATTCTAAATGCTACTAATATCTTCTATGAATTTGTCAATGTTATTAAATGTATAAGAGATTCTTTACTCCTAATTATTAGTATCCTTACATTTGAGATGAATTTTTTAAGAAAAGATATACATTGTAGTTTGGGATTGCTTTTATATTTGATCAGAAACACTCTGCCTGCCAATTGGAATGTTCAAACCACTTATATTTGATATGACTGAAAAGCTGGGCTACAATTTGCTCTTGCCATTTGTTTTCTTTTGCCACATGTATTATGCTCCATTTATTGTTGTCTTTATGTTAATTATATATTTTGTATGATTCCATTGTATCTGTTGCTTTATTGGCTATAAATTTTGGTGCTTTCTTTTGGTGATTGCTTGTGATTTATAGTATACACAATAGCTTATAGTTGTTAAATAACAACTTCCAAGTGAAGGTTTTGCTATCTCCCATGTAGGTGAAAACCCAACAGCAGTGGTATTCAGCAACTCAGCTGCTGCTGATCCTATCAACACACACATTACATCTGCATATGGTATAAAGCTCACTGGGCCCTGATGTTCACGATGCTTTAAACAGTCATTTATCTTTAAAAGATCCTTAAATATTAAAAAAATTCCTTCCCAAGTGCAACCACACTTGTCTAGCTCAGGTTCTAAATGCAAACCTGTGCTTCTACCTGAGGAACTGTCAGATTCAGTAAGGTGTGTTCTCCCAGCTGTGAGTGTGTTCAGCTCTGCGTGTCTGAGAAAGTCGTCTTCTTTTTCTTGGCAGCTACTTCTGCTACATGTGACCTCCAGGCTATCTTATGTTTTCATTGCAGTGTTTCAGAAGTTCTGCTTCTTGAGTTGGGTTTTGTGCTTTCTAATGAGAGGACGCTTGTCACTTGTGTCTTTGTTCTTCTGGAAGCAACATGTCGTTCTCCACAGGCTGCTGGTAAAGTTCTCATTATCATTGCTGTTTGGATGTAACTTGCGGATTATATCATGTTTCTTATGCTCAAGCTTCTCTGAGTTCCACAGAACAAAATGTTCAAAGTTTTCTTTAAATTTTTAGAATGAGAAATTGTTTGTCCTTTCTCTACTTTATGTCCTTTTAATGTCTTTACCTAAGTATATAATAGGCTTCTTTAATTTGTAATATATTTATTATTACTGTTACTTTATTTATGCATTTTATTTTGGACTCTTTCTATCACAGTGGTCTTAAATTAAATTCAATTATTTCTCTACTTTAAAGGACTTACCTACAACATAATTCAAGTAGACGTGTATACATAAATTTAAAACATCATAGATTTCAGTCTTTAGATCATTCATGTTTCCCCTTAATGTGACCACTGTCTTCTGGCTTCTTGAACTTGAAGAGGAAACCTGTAATATTTTAATATTTTCATTCACTATTTTGTTACCTGTATGATTTGTTGGTTGATTTTGAGTAATTAATTGTTTTTCTAAATTATGGGTTACATTTTTCCATAACATAAATGTGTTGCTTCTTAACATATTTATTGATATTTTAATTAAATTGCATCAACTTGAAGATGATTTTATTTTGCGTATCAACATTTTTGCACTTCTGTAATATTCTTATGCAATTTCCCCTTTGTGATTCATTTAAATTTTTCCAGAAACAGTCTAATATTTCCTGGCTGTTGCTTTTTAAGATGTAGTCCATGAACCTATGTTTCTGTTCTCTGTATTCAGTGTCTCAAGAATTATGAAGTTTTTTCTGTCTTTTCCTTATCTCAGCCTCTGGCACTATTCTGATTGATTCTTTGTGGCTCTTCATTCCCTGGCATCCTAAGCATGGTAATCAACACTTACTGAAGACAGGACAGTGATCCTCTATAGATCTGACATACTCTCTGCGTGCAGCTATTTCCTCTTTATTCTGTGTTCTGAAGACTATCTCTCAGAACCCACATCACTTAGCCTTGTCTCTACAACCCTGGTTCCTTCCTCATTGGTGGGTACCCAGTAAAGTCTCTACGATAAGCTAAGGGCAATGAGAGTGTTGCCTTAATTTTTGGCTTCTGTTAGGGATCATTACAGGATGGATCATGAGTCTAAACCCGATGATAGATTTGATTACACCTTGTTGTTTTGTTGTTAGGGTGGCAGTGTCAGTCTGGATTATGTTATTGCATTTTCTGAAAGCAGAACAATGCTTCCTTGTTTTAATTACATTTTTGTCTTTCAACCAGTGCCTCTTTCAAAGAATTTAATGCAGTACATGGAAAAAAGTCACACAAGTCTCTGTACTATATTTTCTCTTTATTGTTTTTAGTTATTTTGAAAACCTTGCATAATCATGTGTCGTAGTTAATTTTTGTCAACTCAACATAAACCTACATATGTATCTGGGAAGAAGGAACCTGGGTTGGGGAATTGCCTCAAAGAGTTTGACCTCTGGGCATGTCTGTGGGGCATTTCCCTGACTGCAAATCCTCGAGGGAAGGCCCAGCTTTTTGTTGTTAGAGTCATTCCTGGGCATTTGAAACTGGGCTGTACAAGAAAGCAGGGTAAGCAAGCCAGAGAAGCAAGCAAGAGGGCAGAGTTCCTCCTTGGTCTCTGCTTCAGTTTCTGCCTCCAGGTTCCTGCCTTGGCTTCCCTTCATGATGGACTACAAGCTGTAAGATGAACACATCCCTGCAAGTTGCTTTTGATTGTTGTGTTTATTGCAGCAATACAAAGCAAACTAGGATACTGGTCCATTTGTAGAAGTTCTTTGAATTGGGATTAATCTGATGTTTGTCCTCTATTTGGTCATTTGAGGAGGATGACCTGTATAGTCAGTACCATTTTCATCATCTCATGTAGAGGGAACATCTATCACAATGGGTGTTAAACTCAAATACCAGGCTGAAGTAGTGACTTTGGGTTCCTTTACTATAAAGTTCTTATTTATTCCCATTGACCAAGCTGTATTTGTAAAGAAATCACATTGGGCAGGGCACACTTAAGGAAGGAGGAATCATTTTCTGCTTCCTTGATAATGCTACATGAATTACTTGAAATTCTTCTGTACATGATATTTGTTTATTCCTCCCCTCATTTATTATTTACTCACTGATTGAATTCTATCATTTTGTACTTATTGGCATTTATTTTATAATTTTTATCAGTACCTCAGTACTGCTGGATGTATTATGTTATCCAAATGTTCCCAATTTTGGCCACTGGTGGCTCTTTCAGTAGACTCCTGTGTTCCTTTTTAAGATCTCCAATTTTCGCTATGTATGTATGTATGTATGTATGTTGTGTATGGGGAGGGCAGGGACTCATTCTTTACCACTACATGTTTTAGTTCATGCTGTCTAGTATTAGAATCAATCATTCCACCAAGGGTCCTGGTTCTTGGTTTATTGATCAGTGAAATAAAATCCTCCAATATAGTTGGTAGGTGTGTTCATTTGTCTTGAGGTAGGATGGTTTAATGCTTTTGCAAGAAGATGTATATATGTTTACTAATTCCTACATATACACATTCTTATGGAAGATGATTTACATTTATACTAAGTCAAATATGAGTTCCCCTGATTTCTCTGTCTCTTTAATACACGATTATATGGAATAGTCTAATTTTCTCCTCCTCTATCCCTATTAGCCCACCATGATGGTTTATATTGATTCTCAACTTGAAAGGGTCTGAAATCACCCAGGACAGGAGCTCCTTGTAATGCCTGTGAGGGATTATAGATATAGGCTAGTTGAAGTGAGAAACCTCACCTTAGCTCTGAGTGTTACCATTCTACAGGCTGTATTTAGGAGCAGAATAAAATGGAGAGAGTGAGCTCACCAGCATTCATTGCCCACTGCTTGGTCACCAAGTGCACAGTGTGACCAGATTCCTTGGACTACTGGTACCATAACTCCCTCACTTGTGGTCTGTACTTTCAAGCTATGAACCAAAACACACTCTTCCTTACATTGCTTTTGTCAGATACTTTATCTCAGCAACCAGATCGATAACTTAGACATTCACCGCCAAACAAACAAACAAACAAACAAACACAACGCTGGCTCCCATCAACTTGTATTTATTGATTATGTCCTTGTTCTGTTACAAAGTCATCATTTAGCAATATCAGAATTCATCATTTGTATACATATTTCCATGACAACTTTCTCCTCTGTAGTAAGATGGTTTTGTTTATATTCAGTACAGTCACTTTTTCCCTCTTGTAGGCTACATGTTATCCTTGATTCCATCAACTTCCTAAATGTGTTTTTCTCAAATTTAAGTGTTATTTATGTTACAATTGCCCTAGAATTAAAAAATAAAAATGTGTACTGTGTATACCCCCATCCTCTTTGGAATTTTTTTGGTCTTTTGTTTCATTTCCTCTAGTAAGTCTTTAATCATATTATTGTAATGCATTTTTGCAAAGAAAATTAATATGTATGAAAAGCTTATATATTTTGTTACCTTATGTATCAAACATCCATGGCAATCATAATGTAAACCATTAGCATACCACTATGAATTTCACCTTAATATAATAAAAATATCAAAAATAAGAGGATGACAGGACAGTATGATTCTATTGTCCCACCATCCTTTGTCTTACACACATCCTTTGTCTTCTGTGTTCTGTTTCTATGTGCATTAATCCACAAAACATACTGCTTTATGTTTTAAAGGGGAGCTGTCTTTTTAGAATTTTGCTAAAAGAAAAAAAATAGTATTTGCATTTTTCTATATATCAGCCATTGTTCCTTGTTTTAGATCCTAGGTTATAGTTACTATCAATTATTTGAGCTAAAAAGAGTTGCTATTTATTTTCAAAAATTCACTTCATCTTTAATTATATATATATGAGTTTGTGTATGCATCCATTGAATCCAGAAAAGAGCAATAGATCCTTAGAAATTGGGATTAAACATGTGACCCACCCAATGTGGGTACTAGGACTTGAACTCAGGTCTTCTGGATGAACAGCAAATGCTCTTAACTGCTGAGCCATCTCTTCAAGTTTCTTTACCAACCCTCCGAGTGCTGGCCTAAAGGCTGTTATTTTTCTCAACTAGTTCTATGCTAGGTCTTTTTTATGTTTTCATTTTCTTTTTTACATTTCATTTCATTTCACGGCTATTATTTTTCTCAAATAGTTTTAATCTAGGTCATTTTTGCACTTTCATTAGGAATAGAATCCTGTTTCTAATTATATTTCAATGCTTTAAAAAAGATATTTATCGCCACCCGACTCTGCCACTTCCATAGTCATTGTTTTAGGGCTCTCTAAAGGAACAAAGCATGTGTGTGTGTGTGTGTGTGTGTGTGTGTGTGTGTGTGTGTGTGTGTATGACAGATTAATTAGAGCGACTTACAAAATATGATCCAACATTAAATGTTTCCTGACAGAAAGGTGAAGGATCCAGCAGTTGTTCAGTCCAAAAGACTAGATGCCTTAGCAGCCACATTATGGTGCTGGAGTCCCAGGGAAGTTCTAGGGAGCTGCCAGTTTTCAGTCTAAGTAGGAATCCCAAAGAAGTGGGTAATAGAACCAGAGAATGAATGCTTCAGGAACAAGATTGATAAACTTGTCAGCAATAGTGAGGACAAGAAGGCAAAAAGTAAAAACTTCCCCTTCCATCTCTCTTTATGTAGGCTGCTACCATAAAGTGTGACCCAGATTTAGGGTGGGTCTTCTCAAATGATCCAATCAGGAAAATTCTTCAGAGACTTGCCCAGGTACTTGGGTTTTAGTTGATTCCATTTGTAGCAAGATGAGACTCAAGATTAGCCATGACAAGATCACCTCCTATTAACTTGGCATACAATCTCATCTCCTTAGTTCATGCTTAATTTCTAAATGAAAACAATAACCAGTTCAGAATTCCACCTAACATAACTATCTGGCATAAAGCCCAAAACACATTATACACTTTAGAATAGGTAGAAATACCCCTTGAGGGACATTCCTTTAGTGTCTCATAACTTAAATATGATAACTAGGGACATTCTCTCATTTGATGTTACATTACATGATAGAAAAGAGGAAAGGAAACATAAACATCACTTGATATGTATGCATATATGCAGAAACAGGTTAACAAAATAGTACAAAAACACTCATGTCAGTTACAACCCATGTTTCTGCAATTAGTCACACGGCTTTAGCTGGTATTTATAACTACCTTCTTCTAATACCCATTGTGTATTTTCTCTACTCTCAGCAGGCATTTCAGCTGGTCTTGGTTATTTCCTGGAAGAATGACCCATACCTTCATTCCTGAAGGTTCTTGGGCCTTTGGCATCTTGCCTTGATTGGCTTGTTGTAGTTTTCCATTGAATTTAATAATAGACATAGTCACACCAAAAGAAGGCCTAAAAGATCTCCTACACTGCAGACATAAACTTCTATACACCCACTGTAGATAAGTAATTCAATTTCCCCTTGGTAGTCTGGATCAGTAAGTACCTGTTGGCTTAAGGGCATCAGAAGCCTAAAGTGGCCAATGGAAAGCATGAGCTTCCAATACAATGTGGACTGTTGGTTTTAGTTCCTGGCAGGAGTGTTCCCTTTTTGGAACCAAAACATCTAGACTAGCAGCACTTAAGGTTTCTGAAACAGAAAGTAAAAATTTCCCTAGTAGGTCATTGGGAGTGATAATGAGTGGAACCATTCCCATTTCTTACACTTGATTCCTGGACTATTGACTCCTGGATTTTGGAGAAACAATACTATCTATTAGAAGCTGATACAAAGTATATACTGCCTTCTGAAGAACCCTGTCCTAGCCCTCTAGGCTATTGTCACCAAGTTGGTGCTGTAATTGTATCTTTAAATGGCCATTGTGTCTTTCTATCAGACCAACTGCCTCAGGATGGTGAAGCAGCAGATTCCTTGGTAAAACCTGTGGATTCCATGTGTGTAGGCCCGTTGTGCCACTTCTCTGGTTGTGAAGTGAGTTTCTTGGTCAGAAGTAATCCTGCATGGAATACAATAATTGTGGACAAGGCATCCTTGTAAGTTCAGAGGTGGTAGTTTGGGCTGAAGCATTATATGCAGGAAAGGCAAATCTATAACAGAATAATTATTCCTGTAAGGACAAAGCATTGCCATTTCCAGGAAGGAAGTGATTCAGTGTAGTCAACCTGCCACCAAATTGCTGGCTAGTCACCATGAGAAACGATGCCATATCTGCGGTTCAGTGTTGGTCTCTGCTATTGGCAGACCTAGCACCCAGCAGCAGCTGTAGCCAGACCAGCCTTGGTAAGTTTCAGATGTCCATGTTGTCTAACCCATGCATAACTTCCACCTTTGTTCAGGAACCCGTTGGACAATGGCATGGATGGCTGGGGAAAGATGTTGACTGTCCGGAGAGTGAGTCACACCATCTACTTGATTATTGTTCTCTTCCTCTGCTGAAGTCACCTTCATGGGTGACCCACGGATCTTCATATCCTTTGTTCACTGTCTGAATTTCTCTAATCCCATTCTAGTTTTTTTTTTTTTTTTTTTTTATCTTATCTATTCTTCCCATTCCTTCCAGAGGACTCATTTCTGGCAAGGTAACAGAGGCCATATTTAGAAAAGAACATAAAACACGTTTCTGTTTCCCCTGTGAGCGATGGCTTTGCTTTGTTATAGGAACCATAAGACAATTCCTCTCCGGGACTGTTTTCGCAAATGACACTTTTTAATGAGATGTTCTCAAATCATTAGTTTATCTCCCAAAATAGCTGCATTGTATTTGGAGCTCGCTAAAGAATTTGCTCATTCTTCAATTGTTTGAAGGCTAGTACAGTGGGTAAACTGGGACTTCCTTAGCAAAACACCACACAGTGGAGCATGTAAACAACACAGATTTATTTATTTATTTGCAATTCTAAAAACTGAAAGTCCGTGGGAACCATGCACATTTGACTTTTGGAAAGGACTCTCTTCTTCATTTATAAGTGGTCCTCTATTTTGTGTATCTTCACACGGAGTTTCATTTTCATTCACAGGGCCAGGAGAGGAGAATATAGTGGAATGAAGGAGAGTCTAGGAAGAGCCAGGGTCTATACTTTTAATAAGAGCCCTAGATTTATATGATTCAAGTCCTAACCCAAGATTTTTTTTAAACTTAATTACTTCTATAAACTTCTTTTCCATACATATTATCACACTGGAGCCAGGAGTATCAGTATATGAATTCTGGGGAGAAAAAAAATAAGTTCATAATATCTTGTATTACTGTTATGTCTGAAATGCAACTGTATATTTCATTGGTACCCATGCATTTCTGAAGGAAATCTAGCATCACTTATGTATGGTCAGTCAAGTACCTAAAGACTTAGGATGGTCACTCTGCTGGTCTAGTCAATGTTCTATAACCTTCCAAGAAAAAAAATGCATTTGCTTTAAATAGTCCCCAGTCAAAGGTTGAGTACTCTTCATGTTCAGTCATTTACTCAGATTCATTGTCATTTACCTGCAATAATTGAGGTGAGGCCGTCCTTGGTGTGACCTCTTCGTACTGTGGTATGGAAAACTGTCTTACCATCTTCTGTAATTTGGCATATCTAGAAGCCTGCCTAGAAGAGGATCAATGAACTATTAACAATTTCTTTGATTGTGCCTTTCCATTTGCTTCCCACTGCATCTTCGGTTGATGGAAGTTTGTCAGTAATCTTATGTGTTCCTTACCTATACCATAGACATTATGATGAACTTTCAACATCTACTCTAGAAACCGTATGCCATCTCCTGGTCTCTTTGGGCATGAGGCACACAGATAGTGCACATACAGACAAACACAGACACAGACACATCACACAAACACACACACACACACACACACACACACACACACTCACATGGGGGGGCAAAACACTCACATATAAGTCTGATTCTATATTATTCCTTTATCAAAACCTCTCTTTTAAGGCCTTCTTGTCCTCCTGAGATGCACTTTATTATACCTAAAATCTGGGTGAGTGGTCATATAGCTGAAATCCCAGCACTTTCAAGGAGGAGGCTGATCATGAGTTCCTACCTCAAAACCAAACAAACCATAAAAACAGCAACAATAACTAAAAAGAACAAAAAGGAAAGATATTTACAAAGTCTAGTGCAGCTCTTATTCAGAAAACCTACTTTTCATATTTTCTCAAGAAAAGTAAACCCTCTAGTTACCTTTGCACAAATTGTTCGTTTCCTCCCATGGCCCCAAGTCACCTTGTCTGTCACTTGCCATCTCTAATTCTTATGCACCGTATTGCTTTCTCAATGAAAATTTATGTAACTCCTCAAAGGAGATCAAATTCTCTTTCTGTGTACCTTCAGAGATACCCAGGGGAGAAGGCGGCTGCATTTAATTTGTGTCTCATTATTTGTATATTACATTTTCTTAAAGAGGTTATTTAAAAGTTGAAGTCCCTGTACATTGGCTCAATATTATACTCTCAGTAACTAAGATTATTGATTAAAGAAGGTAAAATGGCTACTTAAAAGTGAACAAATATATTTGTGGACTTTCCCTGATGCAATTTAAATCCCTCTACCATCTGGCTGTGGTACCTTGTGTCTTAATCCCAGCACTAGAGAGGCTGAAGTAGGAGTATTGAGGGTTCAAGACTAGCCTGATATCCACTGCAATGACAGCAGCCAGAGCAACGAGAAAACAATAGAAACCAACCAAAGCAACAAGAAAAAAAAAAAACCGTAATCCTGTTCCACTTTGTCACCAGGGAATGTGGGATTGGGTATCGTGTCTCATTAGATTGGTTGGAAGAAAGGCAAGGAGAATTGTGTGGTTGAAAGTAAGGGTGGTAGCTTTTGCTCTGGGTGCAGAGGAGATGTCTAAGAGGATTTGGGGGGTTTTGATTTGTGTTTTATGAGTGTGTAAATCACCTACTGCAGATGGGTGAGGGAGTATATATGGATTAAGTTAGAGATCACTGACATAATCCAGGCAAGAGATCATCATGACAAATAACACCTTTGCCTAGAGTGTTTTGGCAGAGGTGTAGAAACGTGGTCTGATATGGGACATATTTTGAAAGCAAAGCTCAAAAGGAGTTGCTGACAGATACAAGGCATATGTAGACACAGGGACGTTAAGGAGAGTTTCAGGACGTTTTCTCCATTAATAAACTGGTACAACAGGGTTGATAATTACTGAGAGGGAAAATATTATCATATAAAAGTAAACAAGCTTTCAAGAGTATACCAGGACCTTAGTTTTAGATGCATGAATTTTGAAATATTAGCAATTCTACTGTGGATACCATGTCAGGTTGAAAGTTTATCGGTCCAGGATATGAGAGAGTTAGATGGGGAGAGTTAAGACATGAGAATGGATGAGATCTACTAGGCAGTATTTGTTCATAGAGAAAGAAATCTGGCTATGGTGGTTCCCAGAGAGAAGGCTAATTAATAGACTATGGCCATCAAGAGGGTGAGAGACACAGTCAAGGCAGGTGGTGTGGACTAGATGAAGGTAGGTATGTTATACAGTAGGATCTGAGAAGTTGGTTCAGGTGGCTTTTGTACTTGAAATTCTACAGGAAACATTTTAGGTAATGAGGGTGAGACTATAGGTTACAGCTTGGAAGAAAGAGAATGTGATGTGGACTTCAAGTGTGAGAGAACAGCTGCCCACAGTAAATACAGCAACCTTGTTGGATGTCTATGAGGGTCGGTGATCACAAATACATCAAAGAACAAGGCTGCCTTATCCCCTAGGCACGTTCAGCCAGGAGAATACAGGAAGAAAGTGGGGAGAAAGTTGGATTTGTTTAAACCTATGTTTTTCTAGATACCAAGAATACAGGGATTAGTAAGGTATATTTATTCCAATAAATAGTTATAATAGTCATCTATGGAATTCAAAACTGAGTAAAGAGGAAAGCAAGAAATAAATTTTGTTGGAATGATGAGACATTTATTCCTGAAATAGATTACTAGCACAAAATTGACTCCTTCCAGGCTTTGTATCAACATGATAGTATTTTTTTTCACTGTGGTTAAGCACAAACACATATGATCTGCTCGAAATATCTCCACATTATTTAAAAATCTCATTCATAAATGTTAAAACTATCAACAACAGAGTCTAATACTTTATTTGTTCCTTCACTTATTCAAAGTCACAGAACAAAGCACAAAATGCCAAAGCATGTCTGCACATGTACAAGACCTCATTCCTGTGAGCAAGCATATTGTGTGCGAATATTTACAATGTGTTTTAGAGATCCATGGTATGTTAGGATTGCAAAGATTTCATAATTGTTTTCTGGACTAATAAGAATGAGGATTGATACCTAAATAAGATGATAGAAAGTGTTCCCACTTAGTGAAGAAATCCAGATTTATTGATTTGATAACTCGGGAAGATAACAAATTGCTTCAAGAGAAAAGAAATGATTAATTTAAAAGATAAAACAATGCACCATGTGAAGTCCATGATTTTACAAAGAACCTTGTTTAATTTGACTTAACCAATGAATTTAGTGGATTATAACAGTTACAATATTTTGAACTATTCATTATTTTCTTTCAATTTCATTCTCTTTTCCCTTTGTAAACTGACAAGTCAAGACAACTAAATTTCCCTCAGACCAGTTTTCACCATTGTTCTGGATCTGACTAAAGCTTTACTAATCCAAAACAACTGTACAATATTTGACAGAAGAGATGAGCTGGCATGAGAGAGAAATGGGTCACAGAACACCCAGCCTGCTCATGTGGTGGGGATGGCCAGGAGTTGGAAGTGGTCATGAGTAGAGTATGGGTCCCTTCTTTCATCACCTCTGATGTTTGAAGGGGCAGAAGCTTCCATTTGAGTCTAGACTTGGTGGGTGCCTTTGAGACTTTTTCTAGATGGTTAGCCTCTTATCTGTTTATGCTGACTCCAAATAATTCAGAATATCATTCAATACCTATTCATAAAACTTTCCTTGTTCAAAATAATTGGAAGGAAACCTGGTCTCTGGCAGAACACAATGTCCTATGGAGTCAGGAATTTAATCAAACAAATGAGTGGCCTACACATTAAAATCACTTTGAATCCATGCTATAAATACACATTCTTGGGATCCATGCTTTAATTATGCAATAGGGAACTACTTAATATGTACTGGGTTCTGCTGTAGTAATCTCTAGGGCAGTGCCATTATCTAGCATTTGATACAGAGAAATGACCTAGAGATCCTAATGAAATCTGATATGTAAAGTGTGCCTGCTAGTATCCCAGGAGTCACTTGAGGGAATTGGTAGTTGAATAAGAGACACATTAGGAAGTTCCATGTGTAAGTGTAATTGATTACACACACACACACACACACACACACACACACACACACACACACACA